>BGPT01001439.1:88682-106023 GCA_003297045.1 Symbiodinium sp. clade C Y103 | reverse complement strand
GTTGTTTGTTGTTTGTTGTTTGTTGTTTGTTGTTTGTTGTTTGTTGTTTGTTGTTTGTTGTTTGTTGTTTGTTGTTTGTTGTTTGTTGTTTGTTGTTTGGTGTTTGGTGTTTGTTGTTTGTTGTTTGTTGTTTGGTGTTTGGTGTTTGGTGTTTGGTGTTTGTTGTTTGTTGTTTGGTGTTGTTATTGTTGCTGTTGTTGTTGTTCTTGTTGTTGTTGTTGTTGTTGTTGTTGTTGTTGTTGTTGTTGTTGTTACAATCTCTCAGCCCTGACGCGCT
This sequence comes from Symbiodinium sp. clade C Y103, assembly GCA_003297045.1. NCBI lineage: Eukaryota > Dinophyceae > Suessiales > Symbiodiniaceae > Cladocopium > Cladocopium sp. clade C. The sequence goes on along the minus strand of BGPT01001439.1, from coordinate 105,746 downwards.
CCCCCTTGCCGTACCCGGGGTCGGCGGATATCCCGGTCATATTATTTTAACTTATGTTATACTCATTTATATTTTGTTAACTATCACTAGGTCTCTATCTTCTGTTGCCACCCTTCAGCTGCAGAGAATCACCACCTCCGCCGATCGAAGCCTTCCGAGGCGTGGCCCTTGCTGCGGCTCTTGAATTTCTTGGGATGGAGCCGTGCGACGATCTCCCTATGAGAGCGAAAGAAATGGGTTCCGGCAAGCGGTTACGTGGTAACCGGGCGCGTCGGGAGATTCAGCAACAACGATGGATATGATATCAATGTGTGACAATATATCTACATATACGCATATATATATATATATATATATATTAAAAAATGTGTTTGATATACACTTAAATACATGATTCTTACCAATACAAGAAACTGAGAGAGAATCAGTGATTCATTGGATAAGAAACGATTGCTTCGGATCAAGTCTTGCTGGGACCACACATACCTTCGTTTTTCGAGGCCAGGGCACCCTGAAAGTGGTGGGATTATGACCTGCCTTAGGTCATCAAAGCTGGCTGGACACCATAGATACAAAGAAGAACGTGAAATGAAAAACGGCCAGAGAAATAGTAGGAACATATGGAATTAATCTACTTTCATGGCAAACTTCTTGGAATACTCTTATATCATATCCACCAGCAATCCAACCTTTCTGATGCTGTCGTCAGCCAACTGAAACTGCGCAGAAACCCATCGATTGGGTGCCCGTTCCCACCATCTCTGATTGCCGGGCAGAAAAACCGCACAGATTTGTCAGGGCGTGAACAAAAACAACCCATCAATGGGGATATCTGGATCTAGGGTTTAAAAACATGTAGATCTGTGGGGAATAGTGAAAAAAACTAAGAACTAAAGATTTGTTTTCCTAGCGTTGGGGTTGAGCATGCGCCAAGAAAACTGGATATTTTTCCGTGTCTGAAAATGGGGCATACCACGGATAAAGTGGCCATAATGATGAATGTGAAGATCAATTGGAGGTTTTTGGGGGTATACCCAACTTTCAGACAAACCCAGATGCTGTTTATGATCCATGCTGTTTATCTCTGGAACCTTGAGGGCCATCAGAGCTTGTCCATGATCTTTCGGGCTATATCATTCTGACATGCATCCATGTACCTTCCGGTGTCCTCCAACATGGTTTGCTGGAAAATCCACCATTGAGTTCGATGATTTTCCCAGCGAATGAAACGTGAATATAATATATATATATATGTATATATATATATATATATATTTATACATATTTTTTTTTCCCATGATTGTTTCCTGTATCTCCACCATTGATGGCATGATTTGCCCAGGGCTCTGGCAGCGGGGGGAGTTATGCCTTGGCTGCGGTCAAGAGACAGCAGTTGAAGGTCGGAGTCGTGGCTGTCGTTTCGGATTTTTCAATGCTGTTAAGGCCCTTTTGCAGTTATAAATGGCTATATATGGTCATGAAAGGTGTTCTAATCCAACAAATGTGGTTATATATTATTGACTTATAACTGGGACTGGTAAAGAGCCCCAACTATGAGAAAATGGTAACGAAAAACCAGGAAACATGGTGGGATTGTTCGGATTTGGAGTTGATTTATGATAGCTAAGTTGGAAAAATCACAACTTCAATAACCTATGGTTCATGATACGCACATAACTATTGGCTATGGGAAAAGATGAAAATATTTGTAGCAAACTCTATGATGGCTACAGGCAGTATAACGTTGCAATATTGTCCTTGAGCGATAGAAGGTCCGGTTTGATATACGATTTATTGTTATTTGCCTATAGATTGGTTTGCAAGTAAGAAACCCTCTATTCATCAACCAAGCAGTGTTGAAACGACATCTATGTAAGATTTTTTTGTTTTGCACCATGCCAAAAGAATATACTACTATGTAGCAACCCCAAAATATATAGAATTGTAATGTCCTGCTCAAATAGTGATACATACATTGTGTTCTCGTACTACAAACTTAGTATTCATGTATAAATAGATGGGGCTTTGTTGTGTTTATATATGTGACTATATATATATAGATGTATTTATATTAACATATGTATTACATTATTTTAGTAATTATATGTATGTTATATACATGGATTTGATCAGCGAAATTGTGATTTCAGCAACAATCATTACCAGGATTACAATTCAATTTATCATGGGTGTATACTGTTTGGGTGTGAGTCTGAATTGGGTAGGATCAGTACCAAAAGGTACCAATATCTGTGGATTGATTGTTTGCTGCGGAATTCTGACCCATACATATTTAGACTAGCCAGCGAAGCTGATGACAATATTATTGGAGTATTCTCCCAGCACACCAAACAATCCATCTTTACTTACTGAGATCAAAGCAATTGTTCCAGTGTTTGGAGAGTATCTTGGCTTAAAAGCATCGCCCAAGCACTAAAAAGGCGTCTTTGGTCAACAAGGGGTTCATCAAAATCCCCCGATGCTTTGGATAATAGAATGAATACTTTCTGGTAATTCAAGATAGCTATGGAGAATCATCATTTTAGAATATTTTTGAATATGTAAATCATCTACAAATCACCAGTGAGTACATTATAGATTTAATCTAAATGGGTATGGCTCAAAATTCTTAACCCTATAATTGGTTGGTTTATGTTAATCTACCATTGAAAATGACCATTTTTGGTACCATAATTTGGGTCGCCATAGCCAAATTTCCACCTCTCAAAGCTGCCAAAACACCGCGCCAACCGGCGAGGCCCCGCATGGACCCGCGAGGTGAACCGTCGAAATCTGCAGCGGGCTGGGGAACATGTTCATGCTGCCCCTCCCGCAACCCTCTGGTAAACTAACATTTTGCTATGGAAAATCACCATTTTTAATGGGAAAATCCACTATTTCTATGGCCATTTTCAATGGCTATGTTAGTTTACTGGAGGCTAGACAATCTTATTGTATAGTGATTTCTTGTGTACAAGGGATCTAAGATTTCTTAAAGAAGTCGTGTATCCAAGAGTGTGCATTGGGATGTGAGTTTGAACAACGTGAACATATTTCGGCAGTAACAACACCGGATAGAAGCTTCAACATACGGGATAGTGGTTTCTTCTGTTTGTAACAGATCCTAACAATCATCGGTGCACAACTTTAAAAAATGAAGATTTAAATATTGTCAGTCACTGGTAGACATGTGCCCTCAGCACTAGTGTGATGTTGCCGGCAAAATTCGAAGACCAGCAAACACGGTGATACAAGGGACTGACATCTTAAGACAAGCAATGAACAGTATGTACAGAACCAGCAATACTAGGATAAAACTATATGACGATGCGTACATAAGCCAATGCAAAGATGAACAATCACAAAAAGTTGACGCACTGTACCCTCTGGTCATCACACATAGCAATGAAAAATCCACCATTTATGATTATTTATGATAGTCGCAGTAAAACACCATGTTTCATCCATTATCTAGTATTTTCCACCAATGATCGTGACTAAGTATCTACCCAGTGGATTCCAGTTGGTGGATCTCGAAGACCTTTGTGATTTCAGACTTGCTTTTCCCTTTGGACCCCTCGAATAGTCAAACATGACCATGGAAAATGCCCTATTATTTATCCCTAGTAAAGCTCATTGATATTTACTTGTAGAGGATTTTCAAGTGCCATGTTTGACTAGCAGAGGGTACTGATTTGGCCATCATTTCTTGTTTGGTCCCATGGCCAGAGGGTACTTGTTTCGTCCCGACCAGGGAAATATATCTTTTTCGAGGGGGACTACAATGGTTACAATGGACTACTACGCTGTACATTGCATATACTTGGAAGTGTTTGTGTTGCTTTGGTTCGTTTGCATCATCGACTCTATTGAATTTTGGTTGTCCATTTCAGGTTGACATGGTTTTGTTCTCAGCCGACCATTGTAAACGACCACTAGTGTTTAAAAAATCCGAGATCTGACTTCGGCCAATCAACATACCACCTTTCTATACCTTTCTTCATGGTCTGAAGCAAGGGGTATGCCCCAAGAAATAGCAATCAATAGCTGTTTGAATAGGGCAAGATGCTGATAAAACCCTCAGCCACGCACGGATGTCCAGGGTCCAGCGGCCAGGTCGGCCAAAAGCCAAGGGAAGCAATTGCACTTTGGCTGCAGCTGTCTTGTGGGCACCAAACATGGAAATCTGCCACGTGAAACTGAGCAAACTCCAAGGATTATGTGATTCTGATTTCAATCTAGGGATGAAAGTTCGAACTTGGGGATCGCTGTTTTCAGGAATAATAAAAGTACCATGATCAACCACTTACACTCTAGACCCTCCTTTGTACCCTAAAGTCATTTTACTTTTTCAGGGATTGTTGATGCAATACTGCTACATATTGCCAGCGAAGCATGACACCTTCATGCCACAGGATCTAAGCGCATCACCTGAAGTTATTCTACGAAAATTATTGTCATTGTATGTTATGTCATTGTACTATGAACTCGTAAACTATATGTTTATGACCAACGTTTCCCAAGAATTCATCACATTCTCGCAATTGACACGTATGTCATTCGCAATTCAGCTTTTGTGAACATGACAATTGTGATTCACATTGTCAATCAGGTTTAGTAAATATGAGGTGAGTATCATCGAGCTACCCTCTTGCAGGACGTCATGAAAATCAGCAGATTCATCGGCAAGAGGCGTATAATCCATTGTAAAAACCCATTCTATGATTCATCTAAATGGTAAAGACCCAATATATATATATATATGTATATATATATATATATATGTGAGTGTAGATATGTATATATATATAGATATAAGCATATATATATATTATACCTTCTGGTTATTTAACATAGCCATGGAAAATCCCCTTCACTAAGTTAAATGGAGGTTTTGTTTGCTGGGAAAATCCATCCCCAAATTCGCCAGCTATTGCTACTTCCAGGCCTCCCCTGCCACAGCGAGGTCTTCCGTTCATGTGGGAAAATGGGTGGTTTTATAGAAATATCATTGGGAATATACCCTCTGGTAAACTAACATAACTATGGAAAATCACAATTTTTAATGGGAGAATCCACTATAAATCACCATTTTCAATGGCTATGTTGGTTTACCAGAGGGTAATGTGAATACAACGTGGGGAGACTACCCATGACTTAGAAAACCGGAAATGTGTACTACTGTAGCCGCTATGTTCAGACAAGAACAGATGATGTTTGTCGATTATTTTTGGTTAGAGACCTAGCTAATGTTTTGTTTTCAAAAGTGATGATATATTGTGAATATATACATATTAGTGATATTCAGCAATGATAGTTGGGATAGCTGGTTCGAAAATGTGTTTTTTATTGGGAGAATTTGACTTGGATAGTCCAGGTTCTGAGAAACTTCTAAAGGTAACCAAGAGCTTCCGAAAAAAGATTAATCGTCTCATCCAGGGTTCTGGACGCGATCGTGAAAAGCCTCCAGGAACCTCCAGATTTCTTACATATGGTTAGTCATCATTATTGATGTTTACTGAAATTCAACATTTTCATACATGTTCTTTGAGTATTGCGTTTCTTGTTAGTAGAATCCATTTTAGTGCAATCTATAGGAATGCTACTTGGAAGTGTTGCCAACAATTTTCATCCACTTGTGGTGGTGATAGAATACGATTTTGTGGGGGTTGTGCATAGCAAAAAAACATGCATATTTTGTATTGTTTGGTGAAATTCCTCTCATGGTTTTCTACTTTTGGTTGGTGCAAAATCCCAAAAACTCTGGTGACAGGGGTGTTTCTTGTCGGTAGGCATCGTAAGATGGTGGTTTTGTTGGTGAAAACTCCCAAAGGCCATGGGAATTCAACGACCCCGGTGACTGAAACGCTCCGCAACGCCGAGGTGGTCAAGAATCACCCTGCGAAACCCAACAATCATTGGGGGGTCACATGTGGAGGATTATCCCATTATAGTGTTATACATACCCTCTGGTTATTTAACATAGCCATGGAAAACCATCATCTTTAATAGGAAAATCTCCATGATTCATCTATAAATGGGCAATTTTCCATGGCTATGTTAAATAACCGGAGGGTATTATATTTTAATATCATATATATATATATATCCTGTTCCATGTCTATTATATCTTTATAGGTTCGATGTTATAAAAGCTAAAATGGATGGTCAAATCTTCACCATCTTGGCTGGTTGAATTCCAACCGCGTACCAAAAAAAAACTATAACTCCATTAAAACATTGTTGGCTGAGCCTGGAAGCAGCGGCTCGTGACACGTCAAGACCATGATTAACGATGGTTACCCCTATGAATCACCATTCATCATCTATGAATCAGGGATTTCACAATTTTCAAACCTTCAGCTTCAGCAGGCTCCACCAGTGGCTCAGCCCCCGGTGGGTCCAGTGGTGTTCGTGCGACAGAGGCCAGGGTGTCAGGGGGTTGAAATGGTGGAATTCCTCCACAAAGAGTGGGGGATTTCATCCACTATCTCAGGGCTGCTTGCTTAAGGTGATTTTGTTTTTTTTAATGTGCTCTTTCCCAACAGTTGATCCGGCATAGGGAACAGTTTTCATGTTTTTTCACCTGAAGCAAATCGAAGAGTTATATTTAATGGGATGGGATATAAAGCCGACAATATGATGTGGGTTTGTCTGAATATTGCTAGGAGTATCAAAACCAAAAGCGCATTGCTTATACTCATTTTCTCATGAAGATAGCCATTTTGGGGTGTGCACAATTTTCAGACACACACAGCTCAGCCACATGTTCCAGCCAAACTAGTACTGTACCAATGTTATAGATGATTTTCCATGTGTTGGGCAATTGTTGGTATGAATGTCTACATATATATATATATATATATGCACATATATGTATATGTATGTACATTATATTGTAGTTTATACACAGACGTATACATGTGTATATATATATATTATAGTGAGGAATTCTAAAGAGGGTGACACGTTCTTCCAGATGTCCGAGTTGATAAGAAGATTGGTTCTGTCAACACATTGTGTCACAACAAACGTGAGGAGAAGAAAAAGACATGGCATGTACTCAGGTAATTTCACCTTACAATGGGAATGCCACAAGTTTAATATCACGTGTGTTCCACTACACCTGAGAATGTGGAAGGGAAAAAACGCTGCATTATCAACGATTTCTGTGAAAATCAGGCAACATATGTGGACATTAAGTGATTGACATCGAAGATGGGCAACTTGAAAAGAGGCATCTGGTTGAATTATACCGACTTTACTGGCCGACAATGCTCAGTGAGAGAAACTTGCAAACTTCTCCGGTGGTGTTTCAGCATTTCAGCCTGGTGAAGTATTACCATTCAACAAAAATCATTCAAACGAGCTACCTTGCAGTATATCATATGTCCTTGTAATTCACCTTTTTTTGGGTATCATTTCTATCTTTGTTTCACTATTGCCATTACTCTTCTTATTGATGGATTATCGGTGATTGCTTTTTGTGTACGGGGGTGAATTGGTAATCAATATGTGGCAATACTTAAATAGTTGAATGCTTATGAGAACAGAGCTTGACTTTTATATTGATTATAATTGAGCAATAATTGTATAATGATAATGATCATAGATCATGTTGATTCCAGGGGAAATTATATTGAAATTCCATGTTTGTAGTCCGTGATAATAGTGTATGATTATTCAATACTCAATACTATCAATATGTATCAACCATTATCATCCACATTGACCACATCGAGAATATCATGAAAACGGTAGCAATGAATCCAAGGAAATCTGTCCATTACCATCAGTTTACCTAATTCCAACATGTTTAAAGCCTCATGACTATGGCCATTTATAATGGCAGCCCTTGGAATTTTATCGTTCTTTCCCCCTTGGCAAGGGATTTCATCACCAACAAGTGTTTGTGAAGATCGGTTTTTCTTGATGGTTCAACCCACCCAGCCAAGGTGAAATCGCTGAAAAATCACCATGTTGATGGTTGATTCCCATTAAAGCTCATTTTTGGAAGGTGAAACCCCCACGAAACCAGCATTTTTGATGCTTAAATCATGTTAAGTCCTATGAAATCAGGTCCGAAAAATGCCTGAGATCTTCATCTCAGGCAGCTCCAAACGTTGGTTCCCCCAGCAGTTGGCCCAGTCGGAGGTGCGGATGGACCTAGGGCAGGTCTGTGGGGTCCCTGAGTCGTGGACCCCAAGTTACCCCACAGTAAACCAACAGCAAGATTTTGAAGCCCCATGACAAAAAGCCTGGAAAGTAAGAAACACATGGTTGATTTTCCACATTGTAAAGTTTACCCTAGGGTATCATAGATCGGTAGATATTAAAAGGAATTTGGAAACAACCTTTTTTTCACGGGAAAGGTGATCATCCAACATTTTAATCTAACGATCCCTATGATTCAGTTGATCATGTTCTATGTGGAAATCCATGGTTTAGGGCTACCAAAGGCCTTTGAAAAATAAAAACATGGAAACATATCATGGGGTATCCACAAGCAAAATCCTTCAGCATTTCCATAGGGTCTTCCATCGGTTTCCCAGGTTGACAATGGCGGTTCAACCAGCAGCAGGGTGATTTTCACCATGAAATCCTTGGGGGGGGGGTACCCCAATAGCTGGATTGCTTCATGCTGGAAAATACCATGAACATGGTGTGGGATGTATAGCCAATTTCAGGAAACCTCCATTTCAGGAAATGGGCTTATTTTTATCACCATGACCCCATCGTTTTGGATGGAAGACCCAACCTGTTGGAGTCCTGGTCTTATTCAACATGATGGACCCAGTTGACCCTTCCCCGATGTTCCAAATATACCCTGAGAAGGTGGAGCTCGACGTCAAAAACCAACCGCAAATACATTATCTAAGGTATTTAGATCTGTAGGGATTGAATACCCTCCGGTAGTCAAACATGGCAATTGAAATTCCTCCATAAAAAAATGCAGGTGTTGATGGAAAATCATCTTTTCCATTGCCATGTTGGACTAATTACCAGAGGGTAATTTCATAGGGATTTATCTACCCATTGCTTTTGGATTCCCATTAATAATGGGATGGATGTCTGCACAAGGTGGTGACCCCCCAGGTATAAGTTTGTTTATAAACCCCGTTACACAAGTATAGATACATCATGATACATCCTCTATTATCAGGGCACCCCCTTGTACCACATCACTCCCATGTTGGGAGACCAGCACCGAGAATGGATCTTCACACCCGCCGGCCCAGTCTTGGCTTAGTTCTCGCGTTTTTGTCGAAGCATTTGCGCAGAATATTTTCGCTATGACCATATTTTCCCTGATGTTTTCTGGCTTTGCATCGAAGAAGACACGCTTTTTGGCTGCAGCAATGGATTATTTATCCGCTTACCCTTTGGTAATCTACCATAGCTATGGAAAAGTATAATTTAGTAATAGGTATATTACCCTCTGGTAATTCAACATAGCTATTGAAAATGGCCATTTCTAGTTGATGTACTTATAAAAAATGGTGATTTTCAATAGCAAAGGGTATCAGGTAAATCATCTACACAAACCGGCCATGTTCGCGACGTTTTTCATTGCCGGAGGTGAGATACTACAATGGCCTGCAACGAACAATCACCATATGAAATGTCAAGAAAATGAGGCAAAGAAAAATGAGGCATTTTCCATAGCTCTATGTTAAATTACTTGCGGGTAGATCATTGGGCACAAGATGGTACAAGACTCATCCTTCTTGCTACGGAAAATATCGGAAAATAATGGGCATTTGTTCGGGGTACATACTGGCGACATCATATGGAATACAGAACCACAATATTATATTATGTTAAATGGGTCTGCCTGAAAACAAGGTATACCCCGAGTCATGGCAATCAAAGAATAGGTAAAATGATGACCCATGGGAACTGGCGCTACCGTTCAATGCGGAACATCAGGAGTATGTCTCCACATAGATATGACATATGGCTCCCAAAGCATGTTGTTCAATTATACATATGACCAGATGGTTTACAGTACTGATATATATATATATATATACATATGTACATACACACGTTGAAAACACATGTATTTTGGCAATTGTTGTAGACCCACAGCCTTAAACAATACCAAATGACTTACCGAACATGTGTCGTATAAATCATCCCATCCCCAATTGCTGGTAACAATGTGGTTTTGTGTCCAAGACTTGCCCGAAATTCACTTCAGCTGGTTCACTCCCTCAAAATGACTAGATGGAGTGGTTTATATCGGGATTGATTTCCAAGCACCTTGTATCCTCCAAGTATGTCCCGAAACTTGAAATAACAATACAAAATAAGTTGGGTAAACACTAGTGAAACAACTCCATTTTTTGGTGACATTTGTAGCTCCACGGTAGTTATGACTGGACCTATCTTTGGGACTTGTTTATATCCTTTTCGAATCGTGAACCAATAGATAGAAACCAAAGAGTGAAATCCGATCGCGCACTCGGGTGTTTCACAATATATCCATATATCCCATCATGTTATCACTGTGCTGGGATTATTCCTATAGTATCTTGACATGTACATCCCATGACACCATTGTATTCCATTACTTCCCATCACCAATTACCATCATGGAATCATGTTTATATGCTTATCCCCATATTATGTTGATTATACCCTGACCAAAATCCGTCAGAATGGTCGATGGTTGTTGAAAACCTGTAGATCAAAACCCCCCATGTCATCCCCCAAAAAAGCTGAAATATCGACGTCGCTCAAGCATCACGCTGGTGATGGTTGGGATCCGGGGTTCATCACAAAATGGCAGATTTCAGTTGGTGAAATATGGCGAAATTCAGCAAGCAATTCGAGTGTATTTGGATGTATTTGGGAATATATCCCCATGGGATGTCGATTATCCCAGAATCATATTGGTACACCAATATGTCGGTTGTCAAAACCCTATGGATCATAATAAGCGTTGTGTCATTCTGTATGGTGTGTTGGTCATGTTGGGTTTACCACATGACTTGGTAAAATTTGGTAATATATCACCTTAAACCATTGTTATATCCCATGCCCATGAACAATTACCATTATTATATGTATCTGAGTAAATGATAACGACCTCACTGCGACCTCACTGGAATGATGGTTGGAGAGAATCATCCCAACTGTATTACATGGTAATGAATGGAGTTTTCCTAAAATAGCTGTACCCCAGTCATCATCCAAGTCATGGATCACCATTTTAGTATTGAAACCCAATGGTTTGGGGAAACCCCCATTTTAGGAACCCCTATATATTCCCATTGAATCCCATTGATTCCCATTAAATCCCATTGATTCCCATCAAATCCCATTGATTTCCATCAAATCCCATTAATTCCCATATGGTATGTTGGTAGTCCCCTTGGTACCTGGTAGATCTCCCTCGTCCCCAGGTTCTGAAAGCACTGGCCACGTGGAGCACGTGGGCCATGTGGGCCACGTTGTGGGGAGTCTGTCGCGTCGCCAGCGCAACCGCCTGAAGTGCCAGAAGGAGTCGCTTGGACGTGGGATGACGTTGATGATTTCGTGGTGGTTTCTAGGATTACAATGGAATTATTATAGTTACCCTCTGGTATATTAACATAGACCCTGAAAATCACCAATTTTTAGAGGAAACTAATCTTCCATTCCCTATCTGCCAGGGTCTATGTTAATTTACCAGAGGGTAATAATGGAAAATCATGAAATCAAGATAAATTAAGAGTGGGATGACATGGATGATTCATCCTCTCCCCCCAATGGTCAACCTTTTTTTTTGGGTGATTCAAGGGGATCTTAGAGTAGTCATGAGGTCAACCTAATAATCAACCATCCCCACAGGGTAGGTTTATGGCCTTGGGTTTACCACATTGATCCTGGATGACTTGGATATCCTTGGATGATGAATCTGGATGATTCAACAATATTGGGAATTTTACCAATAGGAAATGGTAATTTGGGGATCTATCATGGGATATTCTGGGATGATGAATCCCGTCCTAAGGATGAATGGATGTAATGGGGTACCCTCTGGTAAACTAACAGTTTGCTATTAAAAATGGCCATTTATAGTTGATTTTCCCAATAAAAATGGTGATTTTCCATAGTTATGTTAGGCAATACCAGAGGGTATGTTAGTTGGATGATGTTGCAATGATCATGGGAGTGGATGACTAGTAGCGCGTGGAATTTATATGGCCCAGTGATGGTAGCCCTTTTCCCATGGTCGCCTCCCATGCTACTCCCATGTTCGAAACGCCGAATGACATGGGAACCGACCAGGGGAATACGGTGTACGGACCATTATTATCCATTATTAGAGATCCCTATTAATTCCATGGGGTGGGATGATTGGTGGGATGATATCTTAGGGAATATATAGGAAATTGGAAAAAATCGTTAGATGAAATGAGATGATTGTTTGATAGGGATCATGCAAAACGGGGATGATTTGATGATTAGTGGAATATAGTGGAAGGAGACTGGGAATGTAACATAACATAATGATAATCACAATCGTAATAGAATGGCAGGATGATAAGTGGGATGATAATTCAATGATGAATTGCATGATACGATAATGCGATCATTTTGCAGGAATATACTGGACTGGTGTGGGATCTAATGGGTTCGCATTAGGTAAGTGGTGATTTGTATTTGCCACGATGATCATATGTATGATCATAAATTTTCCCTTATAGCCAACTTATGTAACCCCTTGCCTTATATTTTTCACAACTTCAACTCAACTTGGGGGCCCAAACAAACCCAAGAAACCTCGGTGAAATGGCTCCACTGGGCCATTCATACAGTTGGCATTTGGGACCCGAGAAAGAATTTGGAGAGTCCAGGAGATCCCTTCCGTGGTTTCCCCAGCAATGCAGGTTTCGATGATTTGAACCATTCCGACCTATTTGGACATTCTTGAGGTTTTTTGAGAAATATTTTGAGCTGTTTTGACATCATTCGCCCCCAGTAAAGAGGACAGACAATGATAGACGACCCTAAAATTGTAAGATAACATTTTTGGGGTTGGCAACCCAGAAAATGTAAGTTGGACAAGTTTGCCTCCATAAATGTAGGGGTGTCTAAGAAGAAAAGAGGTAAATTGTGTTTGTCTTGGCAACGCCAAACATGTAACTTACATATGTTTGCCTTCAGCAACCCAGCTAATTGTAACTTACATGTTTTTGCCCCCTCCCCCTTGAGGGGTGGGGATATTTTAGGAATATGTACAGTTTGATTTACTACTATATAGATCCACATATAATATATTATAGTATATCTATATACAATTCTATACATATTCACACTGCAACCTGTTTTCTCAAAAATCAGCCAGATGTAGAAAGACAACCGCCCCGCCCAGGTTGGAGGTTTTTCTCAAGACCTATGGCGTCCAGACGGCAAGCTGTTCCTGGAGCCCCTGGTATTTTGTTTATCAACAAAAATGATTGGGATTTAATGCGCACATCATGGGATATTGTGTAATATATATATATATAAACAAAATAGTATATTATTATTATTATTATTAGTATTATATATATATATATATGTATTCTCTCTGGCAATATGTTCCAGTTTTCTACGGAAGGTCATGATTTTGGATTGGTAAATCGATTTGGCCATTTGTACCGTGGTTATGTGTATATAATTTTCGAGGGGGTAGCTGGACCATTGATTTCGCCATAAAGAATAGGAAGCAAAGAAAACAAGTTGTGTATTTTCCCTAAAATTGGGTAAAACGGTATAACCAAACCTGGCATTTGAATGGGAAGATGATGAAGAATGACACTTTGAGACAACTCCATTTGGGACTGAGATATCAATTTAGGGGAACATTGGGGTTCTTGGTATGATCCAAACATAGCCGTGGATGAGAGGAACAAGGGGAGTGTATGAAATTGTCATATGTACATCAGGATTGGTCTGCAGGCATGGCAAGGAGTGGAATTTGTCCAAATCATCCTACACGGCCGGGCCCCCATATTACAAGTTGGTTTCCGACCCCCGCGAACTATAGGGACTTCTAGGGGGCCGCCTCGTCCCACCTTTGGTTGCGCCAATTTTTAGAAGTCCTTACTTTTCTCATGGAGACCCCCAAGGAGGTCCTAGAGGCTTCATTGAAAGGGTATGAAAGCCACTTACAGTTTATGGGTGATGAACCATGTCCTATAAGCCCGTAAGCCCCAAAAAGATTAAACAATTTAGCACTACAGTACAGTAATGTATCACTATTGCGACTAGGAATTCATTGTTTCTATCTTGTCACAGGGATGCCACCACCCCATCCCAACCCATTTTTCCCCATCGCCACCATCGTTGTGTCGCGGCAAAATCCGTGCGTCTCACAGGTCTCCAGGACGTCCATTCGCGAAAAAAAGCCAGTCAGGGCTTGCCTCAGGCAGCTCTGCAGAAGTGGATGGTTGGTTCGTTGGTCGACAACGGAGAACATCAAGTGCTAAGCCCACATTTGTTCTCAACATTTCCAGGTACATCATAATGTTGAGCCATGATAAATACACCCGCAGTTTATTCATAGGGAGGGCACCAATGTTCTCAGTACATTTTCTCTATTTTGGATATTTTGGTGGTGATAAATACCCTCAATTGATAGCGGTTGACGCTCCTTTTTCTCTCCGAACAAAAAACACAAGAGAGTGGTGCAGTCTCCGATTCCGGAAGGTAGGATCGGAACTTCCTGGTGATCCAAAAAATCGCTTGGCAATGGAAAAGAATGAGCAGATGGTGTATTCTCATGCAATATAAACTATGAAAATTCGATATATATATATATATATACATCATCCTATTGCATTATAGAAATATATACCAAGTGAAAATAACAACGTTAGTATTGACTATGACTATGGCACATATTACAATGTGTCCAGTTGGAACAGATGTGAAACTCTGGAAAAAAATATCGGATCTCCTACAGTTGTACGAGGTCTGAGTATCCTGCTTGATTTCCTGGGATTTTTGACGTTCCACAGCAACATCAGCAAGGATCTGGTTGAACCAATGTTTGTTTTTGAACCCATCAGTATGGAAGCAAATTTGCTGCTTATGACTGCTCAGAGGAGTAGGGGTCAAGTTGTGTCCACATCCGCAGAGTTTGATTATTGTCCGTGCTTACTACCTCATCAACAAATGCAGGGTGATGTTCCCGTTTTAGGGTTTTGGCGTTGTTTTTGTGCTCACAAGGGTTTCAAAATTGTGTTGCATCCCCACATGATCATCAATTCTCAGGCACTTTTCACACTCCTGTTCCTTTCACCTCGACATTTTACTGAAATTTTGATTCAGCAGGTGATTTTAAAGTGGGAACTCGCCTTGCGAATCTGCGGCTTGGATTGACCCCTGCGCCCGGAGCACTGAGCCCTGAGGATGGACTTTATCCCATTCATCTCGCAGCCATCGAGGGCAATTTCCAGGTCGTGCGTGCCTTGCTGGCCTCCGATGTGGACTCTGAGACAAGGTGCGTCGAGTGAAGAAATGCCATGGCTTTGGGCCGAAGACACAGGGAGTTTGCAAGAATGGTGATTTTGACAGTAAATTCACATGGTTTCACCATTGTTTAATCGAAAGCTGGAGCTTGGTTTCACTGGGTAAAGCAAACAGCAAAAGCCTGTAGTCACGTTGGTGTTTACCTACTCTGTGAGTTTCTGCTGCGGGTGATTTGCTCGTTGAACGGCACATGTCATCTAGTTGTGAGCATCATTGTTGAATAATTATTGTTACAAGTATACAATATTATATATATGTATATACATTATATACAATATAATACAATATATATATATATATATACATATTTATATATTCCAGTTTTATCATGTTGCAATGTTGTCGTTATCCCTATGATTGTTGCTGACGATTCGATTGGTTCAGGTGTTTCATGTTGACCACTGGCTGTGTGCTGTCCATTCCCGTCCCGTGAATACCCGCAAAAAAATAGGGGATACCCATCAAATGGCCATTTTACTAGGGAAAAGTTGGTTTATAAACCCCATTAAGTATAGTTATAAGTATCATAAACCATAGTTATTGGAGTTATAAACCAACTTAGCTATCTAGGGGGCCTTACATTGTAGGGAATGGGGGAATGGGATGATTATTAATGGATATTATAGGTCATTCCCCCATTCCCTACTAAGCATCAGTAAGAAAAGAATGAGAACCAATTGGAATTGGAGATACCCTATTTTCAGACAAACCCAAATATGTCTCGATCACGTTTCTTCCGTGAACCATTCTTTTGAAAACAAACACATCTGATCTTAAGCACAACAATTGGAACATGTTTTCATGTCTACAGGAAAAAAATGAAGTTCCTAAAATCACATTGGAAAATACGGCATGTGTTTGAGAGTTGCTACACCCAGTCCTTGGGGATGGTCATCTACTGGTTTCGTCTCTTCCAGGAGCCCTGACGGCCGAACAGCCTTGGACTATGCTGAAAAGCTCAACAAGCGCATCGCTGTGAAAAGGGCAATAGCCATATGAAATATCCAGTGATACAGATTCATGGGGTAATTATACATATATATATATATATAATTCTATATATATATATATTATACTATATATTTCACAATAGGTTATGTGTATCTATACATATATATATATATATATAGAGCATATATAGACGTTGTAAACCACGGATCCTATCTTGGAGGCACATCCAAGTTGAATGTTTTGTTTTGTCGGCCGTCCGTGCTTTGGGGAAAACAACTGCTGGAGCCGGCCCCACTGACGATAAGGAACGGGTATAAATAGGTATAGCGACCCATGTACCCTCAAAAAAAGAAATGTGAACAACGTTCAACGGGGGCCAACAATGATAGCATAGTCCAGGTATTTTCATAGGTAAAACACCCATTAGCCCCCCCTATGGGCTAAACAATTCTTCAATGGATATGTCCAGAAATGTATGTATATGTATGATTATGTATGTATGATTATGTATGTATGTATGTATGTATGTATGTATGTATGTATGTATGTATGTATGTATGTAAGTATGTATGTATGTATGTATGTATGTATGTATGTATGTAT
>BGPT01001439.1:67287-88465 GCA_003297045.1 Symbiodinium sp. clade C Y103 | reverse complement strand
ATGTATGTAATGTATGTATGTAATGTATGTATGTAATGTATGTATGTAATGTATGTATGTAATGTATGTATGTATGTAATGTATGTATGTAATGTATGTTTGTATGTATGTATGTATGTATGTATGTATGTTATGTGGTGTAATGTTATGTAATGTAATGTAATGTAATGTAATGTAATGCAATGTAATGTAATGTAATTATTGTAATGTGTGTATTGTATGTATGTATGTATGTTTGTTAGTTATGTTATGAATGTTAGTTATGTTGTGTTCTGTATGTTAGTTATGTTATGTATGTTAGTTATGTTTTGTCATGTATTGTCATGTATGTTAGTTATGTTATGTATGTTAGTTATGTTGTGTTATGTTATGTTACGTTATGTCATGTCATGTCATGTCATGTCATGTATGTATGTATGTATGTTATGTATGTTATGTATGTTATGTATGTTATGTATGTAATGTATGTAATGTATGCATGTATGCAATGTATGCAATGTATGTAATGTATGTAATGTATGTTATGTATGTTATGTATGTAATGTATGTAATGTATGTAATGTATGTAATGTATGTAATGTAACGTATGTAATGTATGTAATGTATGTAATGTATGCAATGTATGTTATGTATGTTATGTATGTTATGTATGTTATGTATGTAATGTCTGTAATGTATGTAATGTATGGAATGTATGGAATGTATGGAATGTATGTAATGTATGTACTGTATGTATTATTGTATTGTATTGTAGTGTAGTGTAGTGTATTGTATTGTATTGTATTGTATTTTTGCTAGTTATGTTATGTGTGTTAGTTATGTTATTTATGTATGTTATGTATGTTATGTATGTTATGTATGTTATGTATGTTATGTATGTTATGTATGTTATGTATGTTATGTATGTTATGTATGTTATGATGTTATTTATGTTTTGTATGTTATGTATGTAATGTATGTAATGTATGTAATGTATGCAATGTATGTAATTCATGTAATTCATGTAATTCATGTAATTCATGTAATTCATGTAATGCATGTAATTCATGTAATGCATGTAATGTATGTAATGTATGTAATGTATGTAATGTATGTAATGTATGTTATGTATGCAATGTATGTACTGTATGTAATGTATCTAATGTATGTAATGTATGGTATGTATGGTATGGTATGGTATGGTATCGTATCGTATCGTATCGTATCGTATGTATGTATGTATGTATGCATGCATGCATGCATGTATGTATGTATGTATGTATGTCTCTATGTACCTATGTATCTATGTATCTATGTATATATGCATGTATTTATTTATATATATATATCTTGATATAGAGTGGCGGCAAGATGTTATTTTCAAGGTTGCTACACCACAACCGTCAAGAAAAGGCATACGGCGTACCTGCGTCTACTTTCTACATATATCTAGATGCAAATGCAATGTGCTGATGTATACAGCAGTATACTCAAGCGGACTGCCTCCTACGTATGTCAATGATGCGAATTGGACCTGTTCATGTGGCTCCCAGAATTCAATAAGTATAAATACCGTATGTTGCCATATGATGACTGTGTGTTGCACGATTGCTATGCCATGAAATCCAACAGCGATGCTCGAGGCTTTGGCTGCGGTTGGCCTCGATGGAAAGAGAGCCACAGGAGGACCACAAGGGGTTGCTCAGATGAGCACTTTCCTCTTATTTGGAAATGGCATTGATAGGCATTTCTATGAGTTGCAGCGAACTCATTGATTCATTCATACTGATTCTCTTGGGTTTCTCAACAATGGCGCAATGTTGATACCTGAGCGTGGGCTCTCTTGAGCTTTCACTACACATCTTTCTGATCAATCGGATAACCACAACTGTCTCGAACGGTTGTGGAGTTTAAAGCTACATGGGTGTGTCTGAGAATATAGATTTGAAATGATTTGAACAGGGAAAATGAGAATAAACGATCAAATTTGGGGGTGCCCTAAACAGAGAGGGTTGCAGTTCACATTCCATTTTATGGTGTACACCACCGCACACAAGTTTGCCTTGGGTGTGAGTCACATGTCAACGCCCAGTCTTGCCGCCTCTCGCCAGCTTCTGATTTCAGATTTTTTACTTCCTGTTCACAAACAACATTGGAAAGAAAGACCCAGCTCTATATGAGGTGCGAAGCCCAGAGAGATCTGAGACGTCAAAACCAGCCAAAGGGAAACAGGTTCAACGCCTCAATCTGTCCCAATGATTCTCAACGCATTTTCGAAAGTGGACAATTTAAATGGCCGATGCCCTCTTGATTCATACAGTGAATTCTGTGAGGATGAAACTCACAAGCATGGAGTTGTTTGATTTGCAATATTGCTGCCTCTGTTCTGCAGTGGCAGCGATTTGGACACACTTTGAAAAACGTTGGGCTTGTGCAATATTGAGTGTGAGCAAGCACTATAGCTACACAAGGAGTGGGCATTTGCACTGGAGAGACGCAAAGAGTACCAGAAGGCCATCAACCTCGACAGTTTCCCAGTCATGTGAAATCATGTGCAATCAAAATGTTAGAAATGCAGACATCCGAAGTACAATGTAAACTAAACTGTTCATGTCTGTCAAATTCTGCCAAAGTTCATGGGCTTTGTTGCCGTACCCGTCTTTGAACACCTCGCGTACTGCCAGCAATGTAATTCCCTTTGTCGCCCAACCGGTTGTTGGCCTGTGCCAAAACCCAAGGCGCATGATCTCCTTTTCGATGGCATGTTCCAGTGCCGGAACAATTCCGCAGCATGCCAACGCCAGAGACCGAGTACCGGCGTAGCAAGGCAAAGGCTTGCAAATTGGGGAGGACTCGAAGAGGTTTGGACTAGATTTACTGAATGGAGTTTGGCATCCCGGGGAGCAAGAGGCAAACAAAGCCAATCCCATCACCCCAGCTTGCCAATGTTAAGAAGCATTTGGGTTTCCATTTGCAGCTATGTATACTTGCCATCCAGGGTTTGTGGTCACATCAAGGTTTTTTGCCGTCTTCACCTGTTTGGAGAGCACTGAAGTAGGACAGGCAAAGCAAAGGGTGCTGAAGAGGATGATCACAGGGAATCACTGGCCAAGGACTGCAGGTAGGGCAGCATTCAAGATCATTCAAGGATATCCAAACATATCCAAACCTCCTAAAACTTCAAGCATTTCGAGTTTTTATCACCGCGCTTTCCAGACCTGAAATGCTAAGGCCTCTCTGCTATCAGGGAGGCCTTGACAATGCTTGGGCGCCCGGGAGTGCGGCTATTCCCATCCCTCACTGTATGGCGATTCCATCCTCATCAAGATCTTAAAGCTTGGTTCTGTAGCTCAAAGGAGCAAATGCGCAGTAAACACAACAGATACTCGCAATCAAAAAAGCGAAAATTAGATGTGGGAAGCTACAGATGGAGAGGGAGGGAGGAAGAAGCGCAAACTTTCACACAAGCATATTTTTTCAGGAAAAGCATGTTGAAATTGAATCGAGTGATACAGTGAACTTCTGTTTACCGCTGGCATTGTTCCGTTGATGGTGAGGAAACATCTATCTACCATTATCTATCTAATCTGTTTCTACCTGATTCTTTTTGCTTTCTTTATATTCGGCAGTGTCGATTTGTTTGCTGTTGACACCTCTTGACTTTCCAAGGCACATGATGGATTTAGGATTGTGGTCAGAGAACTCAGGAGGCCAACCTGAATCCAGCGTGGAGAGAGTTCTCATTTGTCGATGTTGTTGATGCTGTTGTTTTTCGTTCTTAGTGTAGATTCATCAATCGGCTCTTGGTATGACAATGTATCATACAGCTAAGACTTGTATTAAGAAACCTGCTCATTTTAGCGAGAGTCTAAAAAATCTTAAACGGAGATGTCAAACAAGAAATATGTCCAGCTTTTGAGAGTTTGAAAATAAGAAATATGGCTGTCGATCATCAATGTATTGTAAATGGAGGTCTCAGGGAGGGCCGTAAAAGGCGAAGAGCATGCGTTTGAGGTTGTGTTTCAGGTGTTTCAGGCTTCGGCCAACATGAGCCNATGTATTGTAAATGGAGGTCTCAGGGAGGGCCGTAAAAGGCGAAGAGCATGCGTTTGAGGTTGTGTTTCAGGTGTTTCAGGCTTCGGCCAACATGAGCCAAAACTTTGACGGAGCTGAACATCGTGCACTGTGGCTTGGGCACTTTGAACCAAAGAATTTTCACTTACAGCCAATGAAACATGTGAAAAACTTGCTTCATTGGCTGTAAGTGAAAATTCATTGGTTCTAAGTGCAAAAACCAATTTCTCAACATGATTCATAAGTANCAGCCAATGAAACATGTGAAAAACTTGCTTCATTGGCTGTAAGTGAAAATTCATTGGTTCTAAGTGCAAAAACCAATTTCTCAACATGATTCATAAGTAGATTGCACTGAATTCATGTTTCAAGGAAGTGGAAAGGAAAGCAGGAAGAAAGGGAAAGGAAAGAAAGAGGAAAGGAAAGGAGAAGGAAAGGAAGAGGAAAGGAAAGAACAAAGAAAGGAAAAGGAAAGGAAGAAGAAAGGAAAAGAAAGAGGTAGAGGAAAGGAAAAAGACAGGAAAAAAAGGAAAACTTGAAGCCCCACCTCTTGGAAGGAACAACCTTGAAAACACCTTGGAAAACTTGAAGTTCCAGCTCTTGACAGATGTGCTAGTGTCCTAGTCATTTCCCAAATCCAAGGATTGACAAGGCCCTGAAACAGGTGTTTGANACTTGAAGTTCCAGCTCTTGACAGATGTGCTAGTGTCCTAGTCATTTCCCAAATCCAAGGATTGACAAGGCCCTGAAACAGGTGTTTGAAACCACTTTGAAAACATTTTGAAACCACTTTGAAACCCTAGAAAGTAGCACTTGGAGAGCATCTATCTGTGGGGTGATTGTAAATATACCCTAATTTCAAAGTGGTTTCAAATCGGCTTCAGACTGGTTTCAGATAGGTTTCAAATTGCGGTTTTGCTGGGAACATGTATTGTAAATGGAGGTCTCAGGGAGGGCCGTAAAAGGCGAAGAGCATGCGTTTGAGGTTGTGTTTCAGGTGTTTCAGGCTTCGGCCAACATGAGCCNCAGCCAATGAAACATGTGAAAAACTTGCTTCATTGGCTGTAAGTGAAAATTCATTGGTTCTAAGTGCAAAAACCAATTTCTCAACATGATTCATAAGTAAATTGTACTGAATTCATGTTTCAAGGAAGTGGACAGGGAAGAAAGGGAAAGGAAAGAAAGAGGAAAGGAAAGCAGCAAGAAAGGGAAAGGAAAGAAAGAGGAAAGGAAAGCAGGAAGAAAGGGAAAGGAAAGAAAGAGGAAAGGAAAGGAGAAAGAAAGGAAGAGGAAAGGAAAGAACAAAGAAAGGAAAAGGAAAGGAAGAAGAAAGGAAAAGAAAGAGGTAGAGGAAAGGAAAAAGAAAGGAAAGAAAAGGAAAACTTGAAGCCCCACCTCTTGGAAGGAACAACCTTGAAAAAACCTTGGAAAACTTGAAGTTCCAGCTTTTGACAGATGTGCTAGTGTCCTAGTCATTTCCCAAATCCAAGGATTGACAAGGCCCTGAAACAGGTGTTTGAAACCACTTTGTGGACCTCAAATGTACCNTAGTCATTTCCCAAATCCAAGGATTGACAAGGCCCTGAAACAGGTGTTTGAAACCACTTTGTGGACCTCAAATGTACCTCAAAATGATTTAGCTGCAAATGTACCTCAAAATGATTTAGCTGCAAAAAGGTGTTTGAACCAGGTTTGAAAGGTTTCAAATGGTGCATTGATGGGTGATGGGTGGATGGATGGATGGATGGGTGGATGATTGAAAAATATTGAAAACTTGAAGTTCCACCTCTTGGAAGGAACAACCTTCAAAAAACCTTGGAAAACTTGAAGTTCCAGCTTGTGACAGATGTGCTAGTGTCCTAGTCATTTCCCAAATCCAAGGATTTGACAAGGCCCTGAAACAGGTGTTTGAAACCACTTTGAAACCACTTTGAAACCTTGGAAAGCAGTACTTGGAGAGCATCCATCCATCCATCCTTTCCAAAGTGGTCCTTTTTCAGGGTTTCAATCTGGTTTCAAAACGGTTTCAAAGACATTTTTGGGACCTTATCAATCAAGGTTCCATGCACATATTTTTCAACAACATCTTTTTTCCACAAAGGAAGAGGAAGGGAAAGAAAAAGGAAAGGAAAAGGAAAGGAAGAGGAAAGGAAGAGAAAAGGAAAAGGAAAGGAAGAGGAAAGGAAGTGGAAAGGATAAGGAAAGGAAAAGGAAAAGAAGAGGAAAGGGAAGAAAAAAAAAACAAGGAAAAGGAAGCCCCATGCAAATGGAGGTTTTAGTCTAAAAGCGTGTGCCGCAGACTAAAAGTAAAGGGGCGCAATTGAAAACCAATACCGGATAAAATTGACGGGCCGGATTTTTTGATATTGTTGTGGGGAATTTTTCATGACCAACGACATGACCGAATACAAAAAGTAAAGGGGCGCAATTGAGAGCGAATACAACAAAAAATTTTTATTCCGGGGTGCCCAGACTCTGAGTAATTTACTCCGAGACCGAGCCGAGAGTCAAGTTTCTTGTTTTATACGGGTTTCTTAACACAAGTCCCGACTGTAGTAGTGGTCCTTAAATGGTCCTGAATTTTCATTGTTGATCATTGTGGTCTGGGGTCTCAGCACAGTAGCAGCTTGTGGCCTTTCCATAGCCCTTCCATGAAGCCACTCCGGTAGGGCCAAGAATGCTCTCCATGGAGGAACCAGAGCGGACAAGCTCTGAGCCCAAGGATCCAACTGGACTGTTGATGACTGTTGCATCATGTTGCATCAATTTCATTCAAATTCCACATTGCAACAGGATGCAAAGATAAACGAAACGTGTGCCTCTTTTTCTGCAGTTTCTGACCGAAGGGTGAAAACACCCCAAATCCCTACAGGAACTCTGTGTCGTTGCCATTGATCAATATTGGACCCTGGATTCCGGAACGTCCTCCACATCATATTCTCTGATGTGGGGTGAGCCCTATCGTGAAAGCTTTGAGGATCACAGATGATGCATTTGTTTAATGAGTTTAATGCTGATGTCCTCCGAGGCCGTCCTGCCTTGAATCCCATTTCCATTGAAGAGGTGCAAACCAAGGGTGATTCCATCATGAAGGTAGTCACATGAAGTTACCTCGAGCCATCTCAAATCAAACTAACAATTAGAAAGCAATCATCGCATGAAAGCAGGTGACATCCCTGCTCCAGTAGCCAAAGGTTGGCATCGTTTGTTTAGCTACGTGTTTTTCAATCTTCTGACGCTATTGCCCACACCCACACACTTCGGTGACTATCCAAGGTTTGAGGAATAATTCTGAAGATCAATTTCCACGTACTCACCAGAAGGAGCAATTTGTAAAATCATCTCGCACTCAAAGACACATTGCTGCACAGAACCTTGCACAAGGTGCAGGAGAGTTTTGACCAGTTGCAAAATCTATAGATACAGTAGTTATTGAATGTTATTAAATGATACTAAACGATGTAGTTAGCCTGTCCATTTTTAAGTTAATTACATGTAATATAGATTATCTATGTAATCTATATTTGATTTCGTTTTGATTTTCTCAGATGTTAGGTTTCTCGGTCAGAAGTTCAGTATTTTATTGATACCACGCACATGTTCTATTGAGGCATACTGTAGCATGTGCAATAGCACCTTACTGTGGCCTGAAATGAGAAGACAGGAGTCCTCCTAGTGCCAGGGTCACAGTTTTGATATGCTATGAAGGCAATCGGTTGTATTTGTAGTCAACCAACCCAAAGCTATCAAGAATCCGAATAATCTACAATAATCCAGACGTTGGAATCAATTCTGATCGGCCTTTGCAACTTGATCGAAGTGCAGGCAAAAGAGCTAAATCGTCCTCAAGAGTGTCGACCTGTGGAGTCTAGGCATCAAGCTTCCTGGTCAAACAAAAACTATCAGCGAGATCTGCAGCGAGCAGAATTGAAATGGAGCAGTGACCATTTTTGGCGATTTGTCCTTGATACATCTTGACATGAAAATTGCAGGCGCCTCTCAGGCGGACAGCGACCAGTTGGGGCCTTGAAGTCACAGTATGCGAACTGTGCGACGATGTTGGTACCAATTGCCTTGTCCACTTACCGGAAGATTGGTCAGCAGCAGCATGCAGCAGCATGCTGCACAAAATTCCATGACACCAGGTCTTGATGCGGGTTAGGGGTCAGCCTGGCTTTGCTAGTTCGGGTCCCAGCAAAAGACGTTGTTGTGTCAAAGGATCTAGCCTGATGTACTTAAAATTTGATGAGGGTTGTTAGCACTCCAGCGACAGGATTTGACAAGTCCATTTACAGTAACTGATGTAGTTGGTAGTCATTTGATTGCCATGCAGATGTCCCACAAATGTGCCGAATGCACAGGCATTCTTAGAGGCATGTCGGTGTTCCAATCATTTCAATGTATATATTTCAATAGATTTCAATCCATGTTTAATCCATGTTCCAAGTTTCATGCTTTGGGTTTCTCAGCCAACTGCAGATGTGATCCACGAAGACTTGGATGACCTCCCGGGTCTCCCAGAGCCACGAGAGTCTGGGGACCTAAACAGACTCCAGCAAGATCCAGCAAGTCAGGGCAAGTCCGGGGATGTCAAGGACCAACCGGCAAGATCCGGCAAGGCCTGTGAACAAACCCAGTCGACATTTTGTTCATTTGCCATCTCCATTAAGTTTAAGATGGTTGTTGTCCGATGTGGCGAAATCTCTGTCCAGTGATCTCCAGTGCAGCTTGCTGCAAAGACTCTTAACATCTCTTGCACGAGGAGTTTAAGCAGTTTTGAGTTGTCAACACGTCAGTAAAAAATGGGGTGTTGAGATGTGACTTCATTGACCAAGACATGTCAACAGATGCGACGAAGTTGCTTTCCAAGCGATGGTTATGTGTGCACTAAGGTCTTTATTCGATACTAGTGCCTTGATGCCGTCAGCTTCTCAGTGACTGCACTACATATTGTACTCAACAGGATCTATACAGGATCTATACATGTTTTTTGTTCATAAAAGTGCAATTAATTTCAGGTCCAGCGGATCAACCTGGAGACTCTCAGTATGATAGTTTGGAAGAGACAACCGTAGCCATTTTGGCTTAAGCTGTTCATTGCTTTGGCTCTTGGTTTTGTCAGATTTGGTGTACGCAGTTTGTAGCTCCACCGCCTGTGACCGCCATGGCCGGCGCCATGGCTACTGGATGTGCTGTTCGTGCTTCCATGGTGCATCAGTTGGTGGTGCATGCATGAGAAGCTTGAGGTAAAGCGAGGTGGCTCTCTCTTGCAACAAAATGAGCACTTTCTTGAGACTCGAACTTGCAGAGATGTGATTTGGGCAATTCTCGTTGTCATTCTTGCGGGTTGCATTGCCATCGGTGCCATTTGGACGGTCATCATGGTCTTTTTCCTTGAGAATGTCGAGGAAGCGAAAGACCACCAAATTGCTCCTGAAAACTCCCAAGAACACGTTCATCTATGGCTTGATGTCAATTCTAGCTGCCTGCATTGCCTCTGATTTCTTCAGCATTGCGTTCTTACAATTTACCAAGAGGAACATCGAGCGCGTTGTGTGGACATCTTTGATTCTTGGACCGTGTTGCATTTGCATCATCTCAGGGGGCATACATCATGACGCAGTCATGGCCAATGCCTGGCATTTGGGGCACTGTCTTGGTCTTGCTTGGCGGGTGTCTCCTGGCCTCTGTGTTTTGCTTCGACAAAGACATGGTTCCCATGACTCTGCTGCTGCTGAGGACTGTGATTCACGATGATTCACGTGAGCTGCATCCGTCCATTATGACCCTATATGACCCTTTGTGTGATCAAATCAATTCCCTGCTCGCTGCAGCTCACTGGCATGCATCACCTGTCTTCTGGGTAGCCTCATCGTGGACTTGATGCTTCTCACAAAGTCCAGGGCATCCAAGTCTCCTGCGAAGGTAGCCTTGGTCTTCCTTTTTACCTTCGGATACATTTGAGGATCCTTCATGTCTGCAAACACAGCGTGCACAGCATGCCCTGGATGGCCGCTGGTACTTCCATGGAGGTTCACCCGTTCCCAAAAGTTTGCGCGTGGCTTGGACCACATCTTTTGGCTCTATCTCTTACGGCTGTTTCATTGTGGCCGTTGTGAGAGCATTTCAAGCACTTATCGCCTGCTTGAGGAATGAGGCTGAGGATGGGAACTGTGTCCTACGCATCCTGTTGAGGATCATCAAGTGCATCACTGATTGTGCAGGAGATATCATGCAAGGGATTTCTGAATGGGCTTACATCCAGTGTGCAGTACGGGCGTTGGGTTTCTGCGATGCCTGTTGGGCCACGTTTGCCGTATTCTCTGCTGCCAGTCTTGATTCCATTATTGAAGTGTTTTTGATCGACCTAGTGCCTTTCCTAGGGGCACTCATGGTAGGAGCTTTGAGTGGAGCTACGGGCTTCTTGGTGTATCATGCTCACATGGTAGTTGGTACGATTATCGTTTGCCGAAGAGAGTGACTTCCTACGCGGCAAAGCATCGGCTCTCTACGAGGCATTGGTCAAGGCAGAGATCGCAGAAGAGGACTCCTCGATGAGCGCCGGTTCCTCACGCCCAGGATCTCATCATCAGGTCCAAAACCAAGGTGGCCAAGCGCGTGATGTGCGAGCTGCGCCGCTGATGGAGATGCAGGCCCAAGGCCAACCCCAAGGCCAACCCAAGGACGCTAATTCACAACCTGCGAAAAACTCCATCGTCTGACCATACAGAAATGATCGTTTTGCAAGTCGTCTTTTGGGTAGATGTGCACAGGGAGCTCTAAGGCCTATTGGGACATATTATACATATTGGGACAGATCCTGCAATTCCCCTTGATGGTAGTTTGGCTCAGAGATTGGCGGAAAGGATATATGGAGATCACATATCATACATAAGTAGAAGAGGGCGAGTGTGTAATGTCCACACAGTATTAGTTTTTTAATCCCCCTTCAAACATTCAAGGGGTACAAATACAGTTTAAAATCTAGACAAAAGTCTACACGAACAAAGTGCCTAATTGAAAGGAATACATTAAATTACATGTAATTATTGAATCATGAACAAATGGCCCAAGATTGTTTTTTCTTGCACGGTTTAAAAAGTGATTAATCAAGAGATCGATCAATTCAGATCTTTGGGGATCTTAATTCGAACGTTTGAGGTCAGATGCAAAAAAAAAAAAAGGAAGGAGAAAAACTCTGAAAAGCCTGGTAAAAAAACGATGGGCGTACTTTGTTAGGCGGAGTTGTTTTATTTTATCTGGAGTTCGACGTACTTTACTGTGATAGGGTATAACTAGAGGCATATTAATGCGATGTCAGCATTATGCTTTGCCCAATGCACCCATTTGGAAAGTATAAATTGATAATTGCTCTCTGTGTCTCTTTGTGTAAAATACAAACCACACCTTCCTCCCGCAGAAAAAGAGAGGGATTCTTTTCCCAAGACTTGCTGTGCAGGTTTGCTCTACAAGAATAGATTTTGATTTAGGCTTCGTGTGCTTCTAGCTGTTCATTACGGCCAGCCTTCAGAGGCGCAAGGCTCCAGAAGTGGAGTCAGTGCGTCAGAAGGAGAACAAACAAAAGCCAGAGGCAGCGGATAGATGCACATCAGTTTTGCTGATCGGATGATGATATTGATATTGATGATATTCATAAACCATGTCTATGAATGATATTGATGATCAGTTGATCTCTGTTGAATTCTGTTGATGGAGTTCGGGATCTACGAGAACTTGAACACAATGAAAACACTAGAGAATGCAGTTGATTTTGACAAATTGAGGATACTTCGAGCGCGAATGTTGCATGGTACTTTTTTTTGATGTTTCTGTTCGCCTAGACTTGGGTCGGGAACCAAGGCAGTAGAAACAATTGACTCAGGTGTTGTTCCTTTACAAGCTACACCGTGAGACATGGACCATGGCAGGCGGCCTTTGCCTTGCCCAGCGCTCGTGTAAATGCAGGCCCACTGGGCAAGAATGCAAGGTGGTTTGCTTCATACATCACTAACAGATTCACCAACCATAGGGAGCACAAGAGATTCTGTGTAAGGAGAAGGATGGAAAAGGACACAACACAAGATTGAAACAAGACACGTTCCCGCATCTTTTTCATATCTTTTCTCGACTCACTATTTGCGATTACGTAGTGAGGAATCGCAGAGCAAGAACTGCGAAGAAGGGCCAATCAATTGGTGTTTGCAGTATTTTATTGGACGTTTTTTGTGTAGCTCAGCCTAGTATGACGAATCACATAGATCCACAGACTAGTGGCAGAATGGTGAGTTGAAGGATTGAATGTGCGAAGAGGATACCTAGAACGCATTAGAACGCAACAACCAACTGTCAAAGGCAGTCCCTACTATGGGCGATTAACATCGATTAACATCGATTGACATTGTTTTTTGAGCCACCAGTACACCAGGCACGTTTGTGTTTCTTTGCCCGCCCTTCCAGGACGGAGAACGAAGAAGTCCACGCAGGGCAGAAGGTGACCAGCAGGGTATCCGTTTATGAACTCTTGAAACACTTGACGTGAAGCCTGCTCAGCACTTCCTAATGTATGTGCTTTATTGGATGGATTTTGTGTCAGTTTTGGATGTGTGCTAATCCAATCAACATGGCTGCTTGATGTTGGCCACGTAGTACCATAGAGGATATGATTGAGCTGATTTTGAGTTCTGCATTGGAGATGTTCTGCTAATTCAAGAAAACATAAGATTAGCCAGACGCAGCCTGAACATATAGTCACATAGTGTTGTTTGTCCTCGCTGCTCCTAGTCTCCTTCCCAGTCAAGATGAGGGTAGCCCAGGGAGTCTTGAACGTTCTTCACATGTTTTATGTGACTTTACTTAAGACCTACTTGACGGACTTTTCTTTGACCCGCATCCTGACCTTACAATGTCAAGATGTACTGCAACTGTAACACTGCTGGAGAGTGGATGTTTTGATATATTTTGATATCAAGGATGGCATTGCGCAGCAAAACTGTTCGACCGTTCAGAACCATTATGTGCCTTGATTCTGCTAGTGCTGATGGTCACATGATACTCGTACAACCAAACAGTGCCCTGCAGCAACAGTCTGTCGCTTTCGAATGCTTTCGCAGTTCGAATGCTGCACCCTGTGCATTGGCCTCTCCTCTACCTGTCTATGTGGATGAGGAGTTCCAGGATGGCAAGGCTTTGGAGTGCATTTAATGGATTTCCCGGTGTTGTCTATTGGTTTTGCATGGTTTTGCTGTGTTTAAAATGTTGTGGCATTTCTGAGTTAAGCTGGATCTGGGTCAAGCCGGAAGAGATTCGTTTGCATGGATAATCAATTTTGGTCATCTTCATTGTTCTGCTCCTGCTCATGAACTTGAGCTTCTTCTTCATCTTCATCATCGTCATCATCTTCATCATGACCATTATCATGATAAACCATGATCACCATTGTCGTCATTGCTGTCGTCACCATCTTCATTGTCATCGCCGTCTGCATCATCATCGTCATTGTCGTTTGGATCATCATCATCATCATCATCATCATCATCATCATCATCATCATCATCCTCATCCTCATCCTCATCCTCATCCTCATCCTCATCCTCATCCTCATCGTCANATCATCATCATCATCATCATCATCATCATCATCATCCTCATCCTCATCCTCATCCTCATCCTCATCCTCATCCTCATCCTCATCGTCATCGTCATCGTCCTCGTCCTCGTCGTCGTCGTCGTCGTCGTCGTCGTCATCATCATCATCGTCATCATCATCATCATCATCATCATCATCATCATCATCATCATCTTCTTCTTCATTGTCATCGTCATCGTCATCGTCATCGTCATCGTCATCGTCATCCTCGTCGTCATCGTCATCGTCGTCGTCGTCGTCGTCGTCGTCATCATCATCGTCATCATCATCAACAACATCATCATCATCATCATCATCGTCCTCCTCGTCGTCGTCGTCATCGTCGTCGTCGTCATCGTCATCATCATCGTCATCAACAACAACAACAACAACAACAACAACAACAACATCATCATCATCATCATCATCATCATCATCATCACCATTGAACCATCAGTCCTGACATGATGAACAATTGGATCTTGGATTTGTTTCAGAGTGCCCTCAGGCTAAAAAGCGCATCCTGAAATTTGCTTGCTTCTCCACACTAACCAATCGAACCATATCGAACCAATGTCACGGAGTAAGACTCTTTTGGGTGCGGTAAAGCATTCGAGATACCGATGCCTCCCCAACGAGATATCGATGCCTAGCCAAGCAGATGCCCCGTTGAACTAATAAGGAAATGCCACCGGAACCACCACGTCAAAATGACATTTAAAAAAGATACTGTAAAAGGATGTAAAAGGAATATACTTGAATGGCTCCTGGCTTGCAACAAGATAGGAGCAGTGTTTATCGAAGCTTGTAGACAATGCGATCTTTTCGAGCCAAGTGATTGTTTTGTTTGGTGATCCACCTCTTTGAAACCAAAGGATTCAACAGGTTTGTACCAGAGAGCGTAGTGTGGTTTGGCATTATTTGCTCCAAAAGTACCAAGCGAAGTTGCTGCTAGGTCTTTGAAGATAAGCAAGAGGCTCAGAGGATAGAGGAGTCCCTTCATGTAACGATGTGTGCGATGTAAACGTCTAAAGGAGTTGATACTGGGTCGACTCAACCTTCCTCTACAGCAAGTAGTAGAGGTGAGACACAGTCGCACAGGGCTTGGCTGATGGAGGAACCGAGAAACACTAATGCATACCTGCCAATGCTTGCCAGCAGGATCGCAGCTGGTCCCAAACTCCGTGTTCATCAGGTGACACATACATAGAACTGAGATCAAAAGATGAGGTCATCCTGTCATCCCTTGCAATGTCATCCAATTTCAGCACTGTGTTGGGTTTGGTCGAGGTCTTGGTGTCTCTGGTTTTTTCTGCATATTCGGTGTCGGATGGATCCAGCCCAGGCCATCTCGCTTGCCGCTGGCAAAGGGAATGCGCAAGAGCAGAGGTACACCCCTTGGCGTAGACGAAGGAAGCAAGGCAAAGGTTGATTGAGAAATATGGACGTGCATCATTTGTTTAGTGCCACATAGTGCCACATGTGTTGTCGTTGATTTAGTTAATACATGTTGATACATATCATATATATATATATAATTATATATACATCTAAATATACTTTATTTTGTTCATTACTGAGGAAATGGCTGATTGATTTGCACAACCCAAATGCTAGGCATCTCAAATAACTCTGGATCAAAGCAATTGTATTAGCTCGACATTTCTCTCAGAGACGGGAGGAATTATGGGCGTATCCGAGGTAGAAACAAGTCTGAACCAACATGCAGCATACCAAGCAACATGCTGCACACTACACAATGCAGGCAGTCACATCCATTGTTATTCGAAAAATCAAAAGCAAACAACATGTGTTTGCAGTTTGTCGTTGCCCTGTACTGAGTACTGTGCGCTTTTGAAGTGCATTTCAGCAGTATACTGGTGCAACTGGCCTGTGATATGTTTGCAGCTTCGATTCTAAATTATCTTGCAAACATCCTCAGCTTGCTTTCATGGATGCTTTCAGATCTTTTAGATTCATTCAACTAGACAAGACATGAAAAATGAATTGAAGGGACTTATTGTTTATGTAGTGAACCCGATCTTTTTGTAGCTTCTTTGTGGTAATGGGGGGTCTTTCCAAAGTCTATTGGTCACAGACGCTGACAACCAGTGGACTACTAGACTCTCGTTTCTCTGCCCAGGTGCCACAAGAGTCACGCCAGGCCGCGTGAAAGCTCTTATCTCAAAATGCGTGTTACTTGCACAGATCCCTGGCGGCTTTCTGCAGCGCCATTGAAGATTGTAGGACATTATAAGGCATTAATTATAAGACTATTGCATGTATCAGAACTGTAGATATCATCTTTTGCAACATGCAAATCCTTAAAACCTCAAGGAGCAGTCGTCAGAGGAAACAAAAGTTGAAACAAGGTATGCCCATGTAACCCATGTTTGCCTACCGACACAAAACCATCTAGACAGACAGCTTCATCACACTCGAACTTCCATTCCGCCAAGCGTCAGATTCAGAAAGCCCGAGGCACGTGCACCCAGTCAACAGAATTAACAGAACAGGGGGCTTTGGATTTGCTTCTGGGGCTAAAAAACTTAAACTGACCGGGAAATCCATTAAGAATTCGTGGCCATTCTTGTACAGGTCATTGACAGTTAATTTGCTGTCGAGACTGCGACACTTTATCTGCTTGTCAGTATCCATATGTATATATATATATATACACACGTACGTACATACCTACCTACCTACCTACCTACCTACCTACCTACCTACCTACCTACCTACCTACCTACCTACCTACCTACCTACCTACCTACCTACATTCCTACATACCTACATACCTACGTACCTACATACATACCTACATACATACCTACATACCTACAGACATACAGACATACAGACATACAGACACACAGACACACAGACATACAGACATACAGACATACCGACAGACATACAGACATACAGACATACATACATACAGACAAACAGACATACAGACACACACTTGAACAGAAGCGACATTACGAATTGGGTGACTAGAATGCATCCGACGTGCAAAAACACCTCGATACACCATGATACGATGAAAAAATATATATATTTATTTATTTATTTATTTATTTATTTATATATATATATATAATCACAGTGGACAATGACAGTATAAAACAACAGCGCTATACCATATGTCCCCCCCAGCTGCGACTTAAATGCGCCCAGGGGCGGGACTATATATATATATATACATATATATATATATATAGGCAGGTACGTTTACACGGGACCCGGGGGGCGTCTTCGTTGGCCATCGACCCCCCGGGTCCCCGATGGCCCCCTGCCAAAAAATGAGATAGAAGTTTTACATCTCTTCAGATGTTACACACACACGCCCCGCCGCAGCGGGGCAGCAATGAGATGACAATGACAATGAGATGAAGGTGAAAATGAAATGACCAGTTACTTCACCGGAACCCAGGACGGGGAACACAAAAGAGGAAAGGAAGGGAGAAACACACACCAACACACCTAGCCCGGCGCGGGCGAACCCTGGAAAGGCAAGGGCAAAGAAAAAAGGCGAACGGAAGACGGACCAAACCCAGACCAGAGGAGGGGGGGGCGGACAGAAGCGCCTAACACAACCTACAAGGCGAGAACCAAAACCTACCTGCGCACGCAACAGACCCAAACCTAACCTGGCACGCGAGGGAAACACATGAAATAGGGGACCAATGGGGGACTAGTTAAAAGAAAATGCACTCTAGTACAAACATGCAGTTTCCGTGATAAGGCTCAAAGGCCCTCGACTTTCCAGTAGTAGTTGGACTAACGTCCCATAAACAGCTTACGTTGCCAGATGAATTACGTGCACAACTGACCTCACCAGACAACCATAAAGAGCAAGAATTCACCATACCTGCAAGCATGGCCTGTTGCCTGATCATCATGTGACACTTNCGTGCACAACTGACCTCACCAGACAACCATAAAGAGCAAGAATTCACCATACCTGCAAGCATGGCCTGTTGCCTGATCATCATGTGACACTTGCTGAGTGGACCTGTCAGTCTCTCTTGAGCAAAGCTGAAAAAGGGGGGTTCCAGTCTCTTGCCCTGAAAAAGTGAGTGCCAGGTACAGCGGCCAGTAGTTCAGCAAGATGACAGTCGACTTGCAGCTGATCATAAAATTGAATGCCAGAAACAGCGGCCAGTAGTTTGCCAAAAAGGTGAGTGCCAAGGCCCGTAGTTTCAACACACGACGGACCAGAGGTGAGAAGCTGAAAAAAGGCCGATTGTTCCACTTTACTTAAACGAATTACCACTTAAATCACCACACTTCAGCTTTCGATTCAAATTGTCCGGCAATGTACCTAGAAAGGTATTCCCCGAAGGGCTCATGCCACCGTGACGGATTCCGACATGAGTAACACACTTGAACAGAAGCGACATTACGAATTGGGTGACTAGAATGCATCCGACGTGCAAAAACACCTCGATAAACCATGATACGATGAAAAAAAATATATATTTATATATATATATAATCACAGTGGACAATGACAGTATAAAACAACAGCGCTATATTATATGTCCCCCCCAGCTGCGACTTAAATGCGCCCAGGGGCGGGACTATATATATATATATATACATATATATATATATATAGGCAGGTACGTTTACACGGGACCCGGGGGGCCTCTTCGTTGGCCATCGACCCCCCGGGTCCCCAATGGCCCCCTGCCAAAAAATGAGATAGAAGTTTTACATCTCTTCAGATGTTACACACACACACATATACATACATACATACATACATACATACATACATACAGACAGACAGACAGACAGACAGACAGACAGACAGACATACAGACCTACAGACCTACAGACCTACAGACCTACAGACCTACAGATGTACAGACGTACAAACGTACAGACATACAGACGTACAGACGTACAGACGTACAGACGTACAGACGTACAGGACGTACAGACATACACCCATACACCCATACAGACATACTACAGACATACAGACATACAGACATACAGACATGCAGACATGCAGATACAGACATACAGACATACAGACATACATACAGACATACAGACATACATACAGACATACAGACATACAGACATACAGACATACAGACATACAGACATATAGACATACAGACATGCAGACATACAGACATACATACAGACATACAGGTGACATACAGACATACAGACATACGGACATACAGACATACATACATACGACAGACATACAGACATACATGCAGAAATGCAGAAATGCAGAAATGCAGACATACAGGCATACACACATGCAGACATACAGGCATACAGACAGACGGACAGACGGACATACATACATACATACATACATACATACATACATACATACATACATACATACATACATACCTACATACATACCTACCTACATACCTACATACATACCTACGTACATACCTACATACCTACATACATACCTACGTACATACCTACGTACATACCTACATACCTACATAATACCTACATACCTACATGCCTACATACCTACATGCCTACATACCTACATACCTACATACCTACATACCTACATACCTACATACCTACATACCTACATACATGTTAAATCTCATGTGCGTTTTCCCCTTACCAACATAGGTGCTCAACATGTCTTTGCTATTGGTCAACATCTTGGCCCAACATCTAGGCCTTGAGTCAGGCCGGAGCCAACTGTTAAGACAACAGATTGGCAGTACAACGATACAGCGTGTGCAACAAAGGATTACTGCAACCGTGCACAGCTTCAGCAGTGCAACACAGGTTCAACAGCTACCTGTAATTTTACATGGTAGCGGAGCTCTGCTTTACCAGCGGCATCTCCAAGCAACAGCATTGAACAGAGACAGGCAGAGGACTTGATCCCAGAACACTGGTGGGGGATCCTCAAGGAACAACAGGCGGAGGACTTGATCCCAGAACACTGGAGGATCCTCAACAAACAACAGGTAGAGAACTTGATCCCAGAGCACTGGGGGATTCTCAACAACACTCAGCAAACACACACACACACACAAACAACGATGGCAGCGCCAGCAGATGAGAATATAACAGCCTTGGCAGCAACACACAAACTCAAACTGAAACCTCCAACATATGATGGCAACTATGCCACATACGAAGAATGGAAATACAAGCTCACAGCCTACATGGGTCTACAGGACCCATTTTACCCAAGGATGTTTAGGCTGGCAGAGGCAGCAACACAACAAGTAACAGAGGCACACTTGAGACAGGCAGCCACAACACTGGAAGAAGCAGATGCATGGGTCCAACTCGATCAAAACCTCAAGTAGCAGACAACACCAACAGGAGATTGGACTCGAGGTACTCGGACAACTCAACATGAGGTTTGCACTGCCGGTGAGAACAAGGAGCATAGGATACCTCACAAAGCTTTTGAAGCCCACATTCGACAGCAACAACTTTGAAGAGTCATTCTCCAAGTGGGAGTTTGAGCTCAACAAGTATGAAAGAGACAACAACACACAACTACCAGACCAAGTCAAGATTGCAGTCTTGATGAGTGAAACAAAAGGACCACTACAACAACACCTTCACCTTATGGCTGGAGCAACGCCAGCCTACACTGACATCAGAGCAACCGTCATGGAATACTACAGGACAACAACGGCATTCAACAGATTCCAGCAGGGCGCATCATCCAGTGTAACAACAAACTACAATGGAGGAGCTGCACCGATGGACATAGGAGCCATCAACAAAGGCAAAGGCAAGAACAAGAGCAAAGGAAAGAAAGGAAAGAGCAAAGGAAAGAAAGGCAACAAAGGAAAAGGCTACGGACAACAAGGCTACNGCAAAGGCAAGAACAAGAGCAAAGGAAAGAAAGGAAAGAGCAAAGGAAAGAAAGGCAACAAAGGAAAAGGCTACGGACAACAAGGCTACGGCTACACAGGACAAGGCAAAGGAAAGAGCCAAAAAGGACATAGCATGCAGCACAAAGGACCCAACAACTATGCACAAGGAAAAGGAAAAGGACAAGGAAAGACAACCGGCAAAGGAAAAGGATTAAGTTGGTGCTTGCCTAACGGTGATGTTGCCGCTCATCTTGCTTGCTGCTGTTTGCAGGAGTGCAATCAGGTGGTCTTCTTGATCTGATTGCAGCATTGTGCTGTTGAGTGCATGTACTCTGCCGCATTCCATGACGAATGATTGGATGCAGTGTACGTGGTATTGGAAGTTTTGTTGCTTGTCACCTACCATTGTTGCCAGTACCATGCCTGTTTCCACGTCAATCCCGGTGAAGATTGCCGTTGTTGCTTGTTCTCCTGCTGTCTTGAAGTAGCAAAAGTCAAACTGTATGACTGGCATTTTTGCTCTTCTGTTTTAGGCGATTGTCTGCTCTTCCTTTGTTGGCTACACATGTTGGACACCAACTCCTGAACGGAAGGTGTGTGAGTTCATGTTCTGCTCGCTCTTGTTGTGTTGGTTGTGCTGGTGTTG
>BGPT01001439.1:55019-67258 GCA_003297045.1 Symbiodinium sp. clade C Y103 | reverse complement strand
CTAGTCCTCTTGCTGGCTTTGCTTGTTGTGGATCTTCTTCATCCACATCATGTACCTCATCTTTGTATGAGGTGTTCTCCTCAAAGTTTGTTGAGCCAGCCCATGAGACGTTGAGTACTGCTTGTCGCTTGGTTGTCCAGTTGTCGTCGATTCTGTATCCTCTTGATCCTGAGGTTGGCTTGACAAGTGTTGTCCTCTCAGGTTTTAGCTTTGTGACATCTGGTCCATCTTGTGTTTGTTGTGGTATGTAGAGTTCTGTTCTTGGTTTGATGCGGACTCTTTTCCACAGACGTCCTTCTCTGATCCAGAAGTCCTCTGTTGCTTGTAGCTCCTTCGGTCTGGGGATGTGAACTGCTTGGCTGTTGTTCATTGCTTGTTGCCATCTCCTCAGGCCTCTCTGACTTCTTCTGTGTGTATCTCCTCTTCTGTTGCACTTGTTCTTGTTGTTGCTGGTTGGGCACAGGCAATGCTTTGCCTGTCGTGGCTGGTGTTGAGATTGGTGGCTTTGGTGGTCTTGCGTTGTGTTTGACCTTGAACCATGTTTCTCCTTTCCATGCTGTGTTCAGCAGTCTCTTCTGCTGGCTGTGTCCAAGGCTGTGTAGTTTCTCCTCAAAGTCCTCCGTTGTCCCATCGTGTTTGTGTGCTACCGTTCTTCTGTAGTCCTCCAGTTTGTCCTTTGGAACTGGACACTGTTGGTTTGGCATGTATGTTGCTCTACGCTTGGCTTTGTGGAGTCTCACAAGGTATCCTTGACTGTTGTATGTCCAAATGTTGTGCTGGTGTGGCACCCATTGTGCTCCTGCTGGTGTCCGTGTGATGGGTGAAATTGCTGCTCTGATTCCTTGTTGGGTTTCGTGTACGTCGAGTTTGTAGTTTGGTGGTGTTCCTGTGTTGTTCACAGGCAAGAAGTATGTTCCTTCCATTGCTGGTCGTAGTGTTGCCTCAAACCCTTTTGGGTGCTTGATTCTTGGTTGTTCACTGAGATGTATTGTAAAGCCTTGTTCTGTCAGTCTTGTTACTGACAGGATTGGCTGTGAAACCGAGCACACGTAAACGGAATCACAATCTGTTGGTTGCTCTCGTTGGTCATGTAGACCCATTTGTGCCCACACACCTTGA
The DNA here is from genome assembly GCA_003297045.1 of Symbiodinium sp. clade C Y103. NCBI lineage: Eukaryota > Dinophyceae > Suessiales > Symbiodiniaceae > Cladocopium > Cladocopium sp. clade C. Next base: position 66,139 of record BGPT01001439.1, on the reverse strand, counting down.
TGGGTTCTTCTGTTGCTGTCCTCAAGTTTGTTGCGTCTTGTCCTGGCAGTCCATACGCTGGCGTTGCCGAGGCAAACCAAACTGGGCAAACGTGTGCTTTGCTGAGATTTGTGTTCATGTTCTTGTCTTGTGCTCTGACCGTGCTGTCATTGTTTCGTTGCGCCGTGACCGCTGCGATCTGCAATGCTGGTTGTGCATCTAATTGTGAAGGTGAAGGCAGTGCTAGTTGTTGTTGTGGTTGCACTGCATTGACTTGTGTTTGGCCGTTGGTCCACCAATGGTTGTCATAGGTGGTTTGTGGTCCATACCACTGGTCTGTTGCATCGTTGTACCCTTCATGGGTATCTTCTTGCATGTTGTATCCTGCAACTCTGCAGTCCTTTGATGTGTGGCCTGGTTGACCACATCTGTAGCAGCCTGTTGTTGGGACAAATCAGAACACTCAGAGCCCAAATACAACAAAACTACGACAGACCAATCACAAGCAAGCACCCAATCGTACCATGGCCGGTACGACACACAGCGTATCTAGTCAACAGGTACGCCACACATGCGGATGGCAACACCAGCTACTTCTGCAGGTGGAACAGAGACCACAAAGCGCCACTCTGCGAATTTGGAGAAACAGTACAATACCTACTGCCAACAGCCAAACAACTTCCAAAGATGGAACAAAGGTTCTTCCGTGGCATTTGGCTCGGAAGATACACAACATCAGAAGAAACTCTCCTGTGCATCGGCAACAACGTTGTCAGAGCAAGAACAATACGACGCATGCCCAAACCAAAAAAGTATGAGAGGCTCGACATCATCAGCAGAACAGGATACAACATGACACCACCATCAACAGCACAAGCACAACTGCGGCCACCTATGGTCTTCCATCCACTCAGAAGACCAACAATCACCACAGACACTCAAACACAAGCGGAACACACAACATCGACGCCAGCGCAAGCGAAAGGTGGACCACCACAACTTCCACCAAGAGCCATCGAGGACACACCGATGGTCACAGCAACACCAGCACTGGCCAGTTCACCAATGGCCACAGCACCAACAAGCTGCCACAGCAGACAAGCAATGCCATCGCCACCCAAGAGACATGTGGCAGATGACATAGCAGAAGGAAGCGCAGCAAAGCAACGGCGAGCAACGACACAGCAAGAAGCACCAGCACGCTCAGGGCCAACACCTGAACAGCCAAAGAGCAGACTGAGGATCACAAAAGCCACAATCAAGACCAAACAAGGAGAAGAGATCACAGCCTATTCCTGTGAGGACGCAACAGAACAACAGACGGAAAGAATTCTCCTGGAGCCCATCGTGAACAACACGGATGGACTCGACAAACAGAAGAAGACAATTGAAGGGATGAAGCAAAGATTCTGTTCGATGAAGCAACAGCAGGTGTACATGGAGGTCGACATCAACACACTCACACCGGAACAGCGCAAGAACATCATCCAATCACGCTGAGTTTTGCGTGACAAAGGCAACAAGGTCCACACGGATCGTTTCAAAAGGCTTTGCAGAAACAGTTACAGACTTGGATGACATTTACGCGTCAACACCGATCTTTTGTGTGTTGAGAACACTTCTCACACTAGCCTGCAACAACGGATGGATCGGTCTGACAGGANNNGACAACATCGTGTGGAAATTGCTCAAAGCAATTGACGGGCTACGCAGCAGGCCAAAAGCCTGGCAGAAACATCTGTCAGAAGTCCTTCAACAGATCGGATTTCAACGCAGCACAGCAGAACCCAACATCTACATGACAACAACACGCAACAGCTTCGTCTTGGTCTACGTCGACGACCTTTTTCTTTGCGAGGAACAGATCGTCAACACGCTCTTCAAGGAGACTCAGCAACACCCTCTTCTACGACCAACAGGCACGTTGTTAACAGGCAACACAGTGGCATTTCTTGGCAGGAACATCACCAACAGAGAGGAGATCACTATGAGATCAACCTTTCGGACGAGTACATCACGACACTCCTGACAGAAATAAATCTTCAGGACAGCAAGCCAGCAACAGCGCCAGGCACCTCAGCATTGAAGACAGCAACAGCAGACTACGACCAACTTCTTTCAGCAGAAGAACATGCTCAATACAGGCGAGCAGTCGGGGAACTACAGTGGATGGCATACACCAGACCCGACATCAGCTATGCAATAGNCATCAGACACCTCAGCACTGAAGACAGCAACAGCAGACTATAACCAACTTCTTTCAGCAGAAGAACATGCTCAATACAGGCGAGCAGTCGGGGAACTACTGTGGATGGCATACACCAGACCCGACATCAGCTATGCAATAGAAGAACTTGCAAGAGCACCTCAGCAGCCAACAACAGCAGACCAACAAAAGCTGAAGCANCATCAGCTATGCAATAGAAGAACTTGCAAGAGCACCTCAGCAGCCAACAACAGCAGACCAACAAAAGCTGAAGCACCTTTTGAGGTACATCAAAGGAACGAAAGACTACAAGCAAATCATTCGACCAACTGTGAAGCTCCCAGCAAAAGCAATCCCAGACCTCAACGTCTACGTCGACAGCGACTGGGCTGGATGTCCAACAACAAGGAAATCCACAACAGGATTTTTCATCACAATGCTTGGAACAACAATCCAATACGGAAGCAGGACACAGGCAACAATTGCCCTCAGCAGCGCAGAGGCTGAGCTATATGCCATCAACGCAGGGGTAANACAGAAGCAATTCACATAAGGAGCCTCTTGATGGAACTTCTCAACATCAACAAGATCGACATCAAAACCCACACAGACTCGTCAAGTGGCAAAAGCATGGCCACAAGGACAGGATCTTCAAGGAAGACAAAGCACATAGACCTCAAACATTTGTTCATTCAACAACTGATCTCACATGACTACGTGAGAATGATCAAAAGTCACACCAACGACAACCCAGCAGACATACTGACCAAGTATGTCTCAACAGAGACTCTGCAACGACACCTTCAACAAGCTGGACTTGGCATCCAGCATCTCAACCTTCACCAAAGCAAGAAGCAAACAGTTTCACTAGCAGCTTGCAACAAGCGAGCAGCAGCACCAGCACTCACTACAGCGTGTGTGCACCAACACATACAGGTTTCACCATCCTCAGCCATGGGATCAACAATAGTTGATCAACCCCTTTGCTGTAACTATTTCCTGGAGTATATCAACANCACCATCCTCAGCCATGGGATCAACAATAGTTGATCAACCCCTTTGCTGTAACTATTTCCTGGAGTATATCAACACGATATCCCCTACAGTATTTCAACTTGATTTTCGATATGTACTACTTCAACATGAATGTGCACTACATGCTGAAGTATATGTACATGTCCACCACAACATGTCTGTGATACACAACATGTGTTTTCTGCAGAGCTTGGAATTCAACAGTTTGAAGAATTCAACACTTTGATTTTGTGCAGATTTTGTGTCAACATGTTGTTGGCAACAGTAAATGTCAACCACAGCCTCGTTTGTCCAACAGCGGCTTAACATTTTCATTTTCGAGACCTACGGCGACAATGACCGCTCAGAACAGACTCCCGAACGTCCAAGTGACCAACACGGGAATGGCCCTGGACAACACTCTTGGAAAGTTGTCAGTGTCAGCAACATCGCTGACCAACAGGACGGACAACGAGTACCAAGACCTCAATAACCCTGATGAGTACCATCAGGCTTGCTCGATGGGGCAAACTTGTCCTGTCAACAGATGAAGCTTCAACACTCCAACTATGGCAAGCTGCCACAATCAGCCAGGATGGCGACATTCTGGGAACAGTGGCCAACAATCTGTCATAGGAGAACGGCTTCTTGTGGCATTGCAACATGCCAATACCAATGATGTAAGTGACCGAGGTCCAACATCCACGGTATCACGTTCTGGTCAACAGCCTGGAGTACAGTGGAACTTCAGTACAGTACTTTCAGCTATGCCAGCAGAAGTGCAACAGAGAGTTGAGCAACTCCTAATGAATCAACATCCGCTTCTGGAACATGGCTTTCAACTCCCATACCATGGCAGCGAGACGAGAGAACACCTGAACACCTGAGGGACAACAAAGGCATCCTGGAATGGATCAACGTCTTGACCAACATGAGTGAGTTTGTTGAGTCGTTCAGCAAATACAACTCGAGTCAACATGATGACGTTGATGAACAACAGATTGAAGAGTCACAACTCTATCAATCAACAAGGATGAATGATTGAACATCGTCCAACAAGGGTGAAGCTCAGACAACACCCTGATGCCATGAGGCATCAAACCAACAGAGCGGAAGAGTGCAACATGGACTTGCACTTCGACAACAACTGAATGGGAAATCAACAGATGATTCAGACAGTTAAGAAACACTGTGATCAACATCTGATCAACAGACATTCTTTCTGTCAACATCATTTTTGTGTAAAGTGTACAGGATTATCCCAACAAATAGCCTTTAATGTAGTTCCAGTTCAACATGTTTTGATTGATGACGACTTGCAGCAACATTTGCAACAAGTCGAGGACGGGTGTTAAATATCAACTGTGTTTACTACATTCATACCAATGGTCAACATCCTGGCTCAACATCTAGGCCTTGAGCCAGTGCCCATCCAACTGTTAGGACAACAGATTGGCAGTACAACGATACAGCGTGTGCAACAAAGGATTGCTGCAACAGTGCACAGCTTCAGCAGCGCAACACAGGTTCAACAGCTACCTGTATTTTTACAAGACATACAGACATACATACATACATGCAAATTTGCAGATTTACAACTATTTGCCTGCACACGTTGTATCCAGGGTTTTTGCTTTTTGCACTTTGGGCTTTTGGCCTTGGCTGCCCTGCTGGGTACCAGTTTTTCCGCCTCCGCTGGTACCTTCCAGTGACATGGCCTCAAGGGCCTCTCCCACTGGTTTTCTTTTGCTTTGGGTGGCAACCGCCCCCCGTGCGGATTGACTCGCACCTTCATTTTCCATGTTGCGCTGAGATCCAATGGGATCTGACAACCAACAGTCAGCAAGTTTGATCCTCACCGACTTGTTGACTGCTTGTTTTCATGTTCTGCCAATCCCTGAACAAACCCTAATCCAACCCTAAAGCAACCCTAGACAAACTTTAAACAGACCCTATACCCTCCCCAAATAAGCCTTAAACCAACCCCAAATAGAACTTGTTGGACCCTAAAGCAACCATCAATGAACTCCTGAACCGACCCTAAATGGAATCATTTTTGGGATAGCTGCTCCAAGTGGCAATCTAGACCAAACATCAAAGCACAATTTCAATCTGGAATACTTTTTTTGATGCCTCCGAGTGGCGGTCCAAAGCATTTTGGTCCGCCCCCCCCCGTTGCCTGATCAAAAAGAAATTATTCTAGATCAAAAAAAAATATTCCTAATCCGCCATTAAATTGTAATTAAATAGCAAATATTTTTTTTTTGATCCCTCACTCTTGAGGCCACCAGCGGCAACACCGGCATTGCTGTGGCCATGCTGTGCGCCCAGAGGGGCTACAAGTGTGTCATCACCATGGCTGAACCCTTCTCCATCGAGCGCCGCAAGCTCATGCGATTTATGGGTGCAAAGGTGATCATCACCCCAAAAGCCGCCAAAGGTAGCGGCATGGTAGCAAAAGCCAAAGAGTTGGCTGAGAAGCACGGCTGGTTTCTGTGCCGCCAGTTTGAGAACGAGGCCAACGCAAAGTGTCACTACGACACAACTGGCCAGGAGATCTTGAACGACTTTGAGGGCATGAAGTTGGATTATTACGTCCTGGGCTACGGCACGGGTGGCACCTTTGCCGGTTCCGGGCAGGCGCTGAAGGAGAAACGTCCCGGGATCAAGATCTGTTTGGGCGAGCCGGCGGATGCTCCGTTGGTCTCCTCGGGCACCAAGAGTGAACACAACGATGACGGCAGCGCCACGGGGTCGCACCCGGCCTTCAAGCCACACCCCATCCAGGGCTGGACACCGGACTTCATCCCAATCATTACTGAGAAGGGCATTGCATCCACTGGCTATGATGAATATGTGCCGATTCCAGGTGATGCTGCCATTCAGATGAGCCAAATGTTGGCCAAGACCCNTCATTACTGAGAAGGGCATTGCATCCACTGGCTATGATGAATATGTGCCGATTCCAGGTGATGCTGCCATTCAGATGAGCCAAATGTTGGCCAAGACCCAGGGAATCTTCACTGGAATTTCTGGAGGTGCCTCCATGTATGCCGCAGTTGAGATGGCCAAGAAGGCTCCAGAGGGGTCNCCAAATGTTGGCCAAGACCCAGGGAATCTTCACTGGAATTTCTGGAGGTGCCTCCATGTATGCCGCAGTTGAGATGGCCAAGAAGGCTCCAGAGGGGTCCGTTTTGGTGGCCATGTTGGCAGACACCGGTGAGCGATACCTGTCCACTCCCTTGTTCGCATCCATCAGTGCAGACATGAACGAGGAGGAACTGGAGATCTCCAAGTCTACTCCAAGCTTCCAGCTCTAAGCCACATTGAACCACGTTGAAGCAACTCCTGCCTTCAATGATTTACTAGTAACTATGGAGTACCTCCCAGCGGGTGCAATTGTTTTTCTCTTGACAGTGGCCACAAGTGCCAGCTGCGAGAACTTTTAAATTATGCAGAAAAAAAATAAAAGTCTCATTTCCATCACTGAAATGATAGCTGCTGGATAAGAGATTGTCCCCACATCCAGCAGGCTAGTCATGGAACATAATTGCACGGATGATCCTTAAAGATATACTATGAGTATACAAACACGGTCTGCAATCACTGTGTTCATATATATGTATATACATACTGTATATATATGTATACACATTAGCATACAGCATACATATTACATAGCGTTTTTGAAATGTGCTTTCATGTATGCTCCATTGAGTATCAAAATAAAGGCAAGCCAGCATGCCTGTTTCTTTCTCTTTGCACAAGCCTAATGCCAACGTAAGTTTGTCCCACAATCTCCCAGCTATAAGAGTTGCTAAGTCTTGAGGCTTGTGACGTACCTATTTTTACGGATCGTTTAGGAACCTCCGCGGATGGTGTCATTAGCTTTCCAGGCCAATGAGTATCGCATCCTGAAGAACAGCTTCTCGATCGATCAGCTCCTTAGCGGGAAATTCCCAAGCATTTTTAATGGGCAAACTTAGGGACATAAGCTACACCATTTTTCAAATGTGGGAGTCTCGGTGCTGCTTGACTACGTGCAGGTACTGATACTGGAAGGATCGTTTTGCAGGATTTCAGGAGACGCATTGTGTTGGGACCTGTCAGGGCCCTCCCATTGACCTTCCATCGATTGGGCACCGGATTCTGAATAACAAAGCGCCTGTCGTGGCCGCACGGTTCAAGGCAGGCTTTTGGTTCGGCCACGCGGATGTCACCTTTCTCGAATCCTGGCCTTTGATGATGATTTCATTGAATTGAGCAGTGCCACCTTAAAGCGATCCCCGTATAATATGTTCATCTTCTTTATATTTATTGTATTAATTAATTATATGATCTGTTTTTTATTTATGTATTTCTCTCTTTACTTAGTTATTTCCTTATTTCTATGTTGTTCTTTATTGGTTTGTATATTGACAACATATAATGCCTATATATATACATATTCGTTTGTGCATTTATTTTCCAATAGTTTCAATATACATATGATATTTATTTATGTGTTGATTAGATTTTTAATATCTTTCGCACTACGGTTATATGTTGCACAACCCTTAACTCGTAATTATCACACGACGAAGCCACATTTCTTTGCGTTCCATCATCATGTATCATTTTGATTTTCCAGGAGATCCTGGAAGTAAATGAAATTACTATAGCCACAGACAGAACGTTATAGAAAATAGACAAGGGTCAGAGGCCTTGAAAGGAAAAGAGCCGTTTCCGATGTTCCACCAGAGTCCACATCAATTTAAGAGCAGCATTGCTCGATCTGAGCGGGTCCTCCTTTGCATTGCATCTAGTCTGAGTTTTATACATGTACAGATACACGTACGTTCCACATATCTTTTGAATATCAAACACGTACCTTTACCCTGACACATACCTTGCGCAAACTTTACCTCTATTTTTTTTAATTTCAACATCGTAAACGTACCCTACACATGTTTCCAGAATATATATATGTATATATTATATATATCATCTAACACATGCAGCATCATATAGCACGCACAGACATACAATTACATTCACGCCAGAGTTACGCCCTTTGTACACCTTACACATATCCATAAACAGATCCAACAGTATGTTTGTCCAGCGTAGTGATACTATCAACATAGGCGCTGCCCAGAAACAGGAGGGAGAAATCACATCTTGTCCCATTTGTTTCCATCTCATTGTGATGATGATTGTCATTGATTTTCCCATTTATCTCCATTATATCATTACAATATCCCATCAACATCATGATTAACATCTTGATTTACTATTTCATATTTTCTTCTCACTTCTCCCCCCAAAAAATGCCTGGGAAGTATGGCCCAGCCAGTAGTCTCCAGGAATGGCTCTGGAGCGTCATCACTTATCGTTCCAGCCTGTCCCCTGTGAGTCGCCGGGACCTGATGATGTTTGGCTTCGGCGGTGTCGTGGTGGCATCCATGCTATGGATGGATGCCCGGCCCAAACGTCTTCAATGATCTCTGGTATCATGGATGTCCTTATGGAGAAGCACTGGTGGATTATAACGGAAAGGTAGCAACCAATGAAGAATCAATATTTTTGGGATAGATAGTGAAATATAACTATAAATATGTATATATATATATATATTATATATATATGTGCACAATGGAGCCTCATTGAAAGTCATTAAAAATATCAAAGTGGCCTAAAAGCCTTTTCCCTGAAAAGGACATCATTGGTACTGATGGTGTGGCCCAGCGAGCTACCTGGAAAGGTACACAGCTGGACCATGCAGGATTGAACCATGTCCACGGCCAAAGGACCGCGGGTGACCTTTTTGTACAGACCTAGCCGAGCAAAAGGATGACGCCAGGGGGTGAATCATGGTGAACATTGGTGAACTGATGTGATGAAGCTGAGTGTTTCACTGTCTCACTCCGTTGTTGACAAGACATTTTGCTTCGGACAAACTTGGTCTGCAATATCTCGGATTCACCACACTCGTTTGCAACAATCAGGATCTCAAGAACACCAACGTTTCACAAGATGATATTTATTTATAACGTATCAGTCTATCTCCCATTTATGGATCCATCCATCTATCGATCTATTTACCTATCTATCTACCTACCTAATTACCTACCTATCTATCTATCTATCTATCTATTTATCTATCTATCTGTCTGTCTGTCTGTCTATCTAGATATTCAGCAACAACTTGTGTGTGGATAACGGATACAGGTTGCCGCCCCCCCGAACCGAGTTGCCACTCATGCTTTGCACAGGCGCGAGCCGCAGACTTGGTCGTAGCCAAGAAGGCATCGACAGGATGCCCTGGGAAACACCTTGGGGATCCCTGGGGTAGGTACACGATGGATCCCAATAGATAGGCAATTTCCAGATAGAAACATCCACTTAGTGGTGATATAGTTGTTTCATGTTGTTTCAAATATGAAGTTCATTGCTCATGCTTCAAACATTCTTGTGTGTTTCTTAGCGGTTCAGTTAAACTACTTAAAGCTCTTGCATGCTCTTGTGGTGCTGAGTGCTAGTTGTCAGAAACACACCCGTGCACCGTCTGGAAAAAATTGGGTGGTAGTGAAGCGCAAGCAAGCAGTAGATTGTGACTGCCAGATAGCGTGTATTCCAGCCCTACTTTCAAACGGATCATGGTCTGGACAATGACAAGTGAGCCGGAGCTCAAAAACTGTAGGGGGGAAGTTTTCAGTGAAATACAGTATTCCTGGCATTCAAATGAATCATTGGCTTTGTGCCTTGTGGATCCTTGTGGTGTTTTGCAGATACTCTTGACATTCTAAGATGCTTTGAAGCCTTGCCTGAATAGAATCCGTGGTTGTTTCATGTGTTGCCACCCCTCTTGGTTGTATAGCCAACCAGCTCAGTGCGCGTTGATCAGGCCGCGGCAAATGCGAATGCCTGGGGTCCCTGGCGTTTTTTTCGATACAGGAAGTGCTGGGATGATCCCCAACTTGAAGGTATCTCGTATACCAACATGGTTGATATAACGTGGGTAAAACAATAATAAACCATCCATTTGGGAATGGTTTATACCACCTATTTATGGTGAAATTGGGGATGGTTTATTATTGGTTTACCAACATTACAATAAACCAGTTGTGTAGCCAGTTTGAACCAGTTGATAGCTGGTTATGATTTGCAATTATCACACAGTCATGACTTCAGCCCGCTGATAGAAAACGGTCATGAGTCATGAGCCGATTCGTTCCAGGCCCAACTGCAGAGTCACGAACGGAAGATTGAACAGTTGCAGAAGGCACAGCTTTAGGGGAGTGGACGGATACTCTAAATCCATTTCTTTTTCACATGAGCATTCTGTGTACACACACATGTATATATATATATATATATGTACACATATGTAAACATATATGTGTACAATGATTTATAGGTTGGTTGCTGATTTGTGACCCAATGGATGTACACACAATTTGGCAATTTTAATCAATCCTTTAGTTGGGTCAGAGAAGCGCAGCAGTGTCGGATCGGCTTGAGCCAATCAACTTGATGGTAAAGATGGTTTCCTTAAAAGCTGGCACTTTTGTTTTTCACCCAAAGTTGGTTTAAAAGACTCATCCAGTGTCCTCAAGCATGCCTTGCTTGGAAATCCCCTAATTATTTTGTTCGATGACGTTCCTAGCCATCAACAATCCAAGGAGTTGGAGGACACCAGTGTGGCGCGAAAGGAGGCATGCCATGGGGGTGAGCCTAATATGAACCTGGGGATGGGATTAGATAGGTGACTTTCTTCCACTTAGTACTACTGAAATATGTATATATATATATTTATACCTATATATATATATATATGTACGTATGAATGGGGGGAGACCCCTCCCAAACACACTGGTAGCTGCCTCTTCAAGATGTTGTCCTCGTCCACGAGGAAGTCCAAATGATGTACAAACCAAAA
>BGPT01001439.1:780-44026 GCA_003297045.1 Symbiodinium sp. clade C Y103 | reverse complement strand
AGTTAGTCAGTTAGTCAGTTAGTCAGTTAGTCAGTTAGTCAGTTAGCCAGTTAGTCAGTTAGTCAGTTAGTCAGTTAGTCAGTTAGTCAGTTAGTTAGTTTGTTAGTCAGTTAGTCAGTTAGTCAGTTCGTTAGTTTCTTAGTTAGTTTGTTTGTTAGTTAGTCAGTCAGTAAGTCAGTCAGTCAGTTAGTCAGTTAGTCAGTTAGTTAGGCAGGCAGATAGATAGACAGATAGATAGGCCGACGCTCNGTTCGCTCTGCCATCCATCATTCACAGCAACTCACCTTTCCTATAGTTTGCTATTCCTGAAACTTCCGCCACCGCCTTGTGCGGTACTACTGGTATCATATTTGGGAGATGAACATCTATTTCACATTAGTCAACCACCTATTTTGGTGTTCACTGAGGTGTTTTCCTGAGATATGGATATTACATCCTTAGAGGATCATCCCACTTAGTCATTTGTTGGTTAGTTGTAACCCCTTGACACATGGGATACCCTCCAGTGAACTAACATAAGTATGGAAAATCATAATTTTTAATGGGAAAATCCATTGTAAATCACCATTTCAACAATAGCTATGTTAGTTTACCAGAGGATAAGCCCCCGAACTGGGGCATTTACCATTTAGGCTTAGCCAAACCACTTATGATTTGTCCTCCCAGTGCACCATAGCGTGGCAGGCTATGTGCGCTATAAGACGGAGGCAGAAGCCTTAGGCGCCATTGCAGCCCTCAATGAGTCCAGCATGGATGGACTGCCCTGCGGATGGGATGGCTGGGGAATGGCCCCTCTCAGGTGGATTTCTCTACTTTGGCTTCTAAAATCTTAGGGAACTAAGATAGAAAAGATGCAAGAGTTGCTGGGTAGGTTTGAACCACCAAAAAAACAAGAGTATTTTGGACAGAAATAGGGATTAGAGCCAGACTATATTTACTCTTTGACCTACTGGCAGCTCATGTGCAAATCGAATTTGAGTGGAATTCATGTGAATGTTTCTATATGTTGCTATGCTTCGTGAACATACTTCACACATCTTCACACCGGATTGGGCCAAGGCATGGGGGAAAAAAATGGGATGCTTTCTACCCGTGCCGCAGCACCAGGACGGACCCTGAAAGTGGCCGCATGGACCGGCAAACCACCCAACACCAACGGCCAGGGGAAGATGATGCGTCTCGTCTGTGGGCGATTGGTTTACTTTACTTGTCGATTGTTCCAGGATTTTTTTAATTGACATCATGACGCCATTAGCTGTTAGACACTCTCACCTTTGACTACGGGTGGTGGAATTGGTTTCTTCGCTTAAAACCCTTTGTATTGAAATATCATGAAATATCATCACTTGCCATCACATGCATTTTCCTGTCACATTGAGTCACTTTGCAGCATACCACCATCCCATGTATCAAATAATAGTTGTCTATTTCTTTCTATCTCCATTCGCGGTTCAACCATCTGATTTTTTAAGATCCAGACGGACTAACATACTGCAGTTGTCATCTACATGACTCGAGGCGCAATGGCGCACTGCTGAGACAAAAGGAGCTGGCAACGGTGTTGAGCTGCAGGTGTAGGATCACTGCAACCGTGGCTGTTTGAACTGGTAGCGGAGCCCTGTGAGGGGCAAATGACTGAGGCGAAGGAAGGGTATGTCAGACGGTTCTCAGGAGAGAGTCAGGACGCCCAGAAGGAATACCGGAGGTGGAAGAGGCGGTCACGTGCATACTTGACTGTACAACGATCCAAAGGGGTGCCAGATGAGGCACTTGGGTCGCTGCTGTTTACGCTCCTTGATGGGGCGGCCCTTCGAGCTTTCGATGCTGTGTCAATGGATCAGATTGAGGCGGCAGGGGGACAGCAGATAGTCTATGAGGTGCTAGATGACCGTTTTCCTGAAGAGGCCAGCCATGACCGGATTGGAGAGGTGTTGGATAACATCTTTGACTTGAAGGTGGAGCGTGGCGAGACGACTGCGGTATTCACTGGAAAAGTGAAATCAGCCTTTAGTGCGGCTGAAGCTGAAGGTGTGAAGTTCCCTGACGTTGCCCGGGGATATCTGCTGATGAGATTTGCCAAGCTTGGCGCTGACAAGAAGGCGGTGGTGTTGGCGGCGGCAAGGCAGTCATACAATGAGGCGGATGTGGCAGCAGCACTCAGGACGACATATCCTGAGGGTCTGTACTCAGGGAAGTCAACTTCGCTGGTGGCTCCTGTGGAGGCTGACGAGGTCTATCACGATGTCTATGAGGAGGCCCTTGAAGATGACGAGGTCCTTGCGGTGAATGAGGGCGGGGACAATGAGGGCCATGATGAACCCTTGGAGGAGCAGGATGCTATCGACATCCTCATGACATGGAAGCAGACTCGGAACCAGATCAACAAAGAGAAGATCTCTAGGGGCTTTGGTGGAGGAGCTGCTGACCTCAAGCGAATGGAGGCCAGGGTGAGGTGCTTCAAGTGCAAGAAGGTGGGTCACTTTTCACGCAATTGCCCGAATAGAAAAGGCCAGGGGAAGGGTCAATCATCTTCCACGACATCGACATCGACCAGGGTGAGTTTTGTCAACATGGTGCATGATGTCGGGACCTTGGTGGAGGATGAGGTGATTCTGTTGATGCAGAGCTGGTCAAATCGACCAAGGGACTACTGGAGAGTGGATGGAGACAAAGTGATCAGAGAGCATGTAGTTCCGAGAGCCCAGAAGTTTTGTGTGAGATGGACGGGATGCCCGGTGGATGGAAAGGAACTTTATGATGACAGGACGACTGTGATGTTCTTTGGTGATGGGCGGCAGGAGACAGTGAACGACAAGATCTTTCATGACCCATGTGACTCCCGACGGAAGACGGCGGAGGAATGGACGGGTCAGACGATCTTCTATCGCCGACCAGGTCAACATGCGAAGTCCATGGAAGTGGAGACTGAGGTTGACATGATAGCGTTGGCATATGAGCAGGAGGTGACAACTGACACTCCTGTGTTTGAAGAGCCACCAAGTGACGTGGAGGAGGATCAAGCTGGAGATGGTGAAACGAGCTGTCACTTGGTCCACCCTGCTGGATTTGGTGTAGTCGACACAGGTTGCGGACGTGGTGTCATTGGGGAGGAAACCTTGAAACGTCATGAAGGAGCCCTATGCAAACATGGACTCCACATTGAGGAGTTGGAGACGAGACCTCACAAGTTCCGGTATGGGAACGGCTCTGCAGATGTCTCCAACCGTCGAGTGCAGATCCCCATCTACATCCGTGGCCGGGAGTTGAAGATGCGACTACATGTAGTTCCAGGTGAAGTTCCATTGCTCGTGAGCAAGCGCTTCTTGAAGAGTGTGGGGGCGCGAGTGGCAATGGACAGCAATGAGATCTACCTCAGTGCAGTGGGGGTGACAGCAAAGATGGTTGAAAGGCCGGATGGTTCATGCCAGCTGGATTTGCTGGATATGGAGCCCACACCAGCCATCAGAACTCCGGAGGTGGATGTCTTCATGGTGAATGCCGAGAATATGCCAAGACTGGAATCCAAGATGGCAGTTGCCGAAATTGAAGAGATGGACGATGAAGAAGATCAGGATGAGCCGGAGCTGTTGCAGATGGGCAACAGATGTGTCTTCAAGGGTGACGAGCGCAAGCGGCTGCTCAAACAGATCCATGAGGTGATGGTGGTCAAGGATGATGAGCGTTTGACCATCATGGAGATCTTCAGCCCAGGGCGTTTTGCTGAACTAGCTTCTGGTTTTGGCTTTGAATCAATGGGGTCTTTTGACCTATCAGATGGCTGGGACTGGCGGAAGCCGATTCATCGACGTCGAGCTGAACAAATCTTGGAGTTCTCACCACCAGATGTTTTGGTGTTGACTCCTCCTTGTGGACCTCTCAGCCGACTGCAGTCACTGAATCCACTGGAATGTCGACGAGATCCCGAAGGTTTCCTGAGAGAACAGGCGGAGGCCAAAGAGATGGTCAAATGGTGTCTGAAGTTGGCAAACCGCCAGTTAGCCCTCGGCAAGCACTACGTCTTCGAGGCAGCACATGGATGTCAGACATGGAATCTCGAAGAGATGCAAAAGTTCGTCCAGACGTGGCACCATCCTCAGGTGAATGTATCTGCATGCGCAGTGGGCCTGCTTGATCGTGTCAACCACAAGCCATTTGGGAAAAAGTGGAGATTTATGTGTTCCTCGATGGCGGTTGCTGCGATGCTGGAGCCCCTGGTGTGCACCAGAGATCATGAACACCAGACCGTGGAAGGTGCTTCGGGAGGACAGTTGCGATCCATTCAAAGTCAGGTTTATCCGAAGAAGTTGATTAGAAAAATCTTGGGTGGTTTCGCAATGAATGATCAAGTGGATAGTGTTTGTTATCCAATCAGTCAAGCAACAATTCAGTCCCCAATGAGTTCAGAGGGTCGTAGGAGGGTTGAGTTGGCCATCAAGAAATTGCATGTCAACCTTGGCCATGCTTCAGTGGCAGACATGCTCAGAATCCTGCAACATCACCGAGCGCAACCGGAGGTGTTGGAGCTGGTGAAGGCGTTCTCATGTGATGTCTGTAAGGCCAATTGTGCCCCGAAAGCGGTCAAGGATAGCACACCTCCTAAGGATCTTGCACCACTTCGATACATTGGTTTGGATGTGAAATGGCTTCCCACTTGGAAAAAGGATTACAAGATCAGGGCACTAAATGTTGTGTGTCGGTCATCAGGTTTGCAGCAAATGTATCCGTTCCGGGAAGGGGACCATGAATGTTCTGAGTTGATAGCACGATGGTATCGACAGTGGACAAGGAGCTATGGGAGACCGAAGTATGTAAAGTTTGATGCTGGCCGGTGCAATTTGGGTCAGCCGTTCATTGACTGTTTGGAGAGGGATGGCACAGTGCCTCTAGACGTGCCCGGAGAAGCACATGAGCAGATGGGTGATGTTGAAGCGCAGGGGCAGCATTTTGAACAGATGTTGAAGAAGGTGATTGATGAAGTGGGGCCGACAACATATTTGGAATGGGTTGAATGTGTTGATTCAACAGTGGAAGCTCGAAACATGCTCATGAAACGTCATGGTTATAGTGCATATCAATTGGTGTTTGGACGTGACCCCGAAATTCCAGGTGATGATTTGTTATTGGACAGCCCCAACGTTATTGCCAATTCTGCCATTCTAGAGGATGCCATTGCTGAATTTGCTCACCGAGCCCGCAGTACAGCGAAACAAGCCGTTCTGCAAGGATTGGATCATCGAGCAGCAAGAATTGCCCTGAACAGCAGACCTCGCCCAACAAGAGTTTTTCAACCTGGGGATGAAGTAGCTATTTGGAGAAGGGGTCGTGGGATCAAGAAGTCATCGGCCAGATGGAGAGGCCCTGGTATCATAGCTGGATCTGCAGGGGGCAATTTTTGGGTTTCAATGCCTGGGAGTTTCGTCAAGTGTGCGCCAGAGCAACTCCGACTTAGGACTGCGGAGGAACGCGAAGCTGATCGTTTCCTCGTTCGAGACTTGCGAGCGGCAGCTGCTTCTCTCTACCCGGAAGTGGGATTTTCACCAAACCATCAAAAGAATTTCAGTGATATCACTGGTGAAAGTCGACCTCCTGGAGATTTGTTGACACCGGGTATGGAGCAGATGCCGGACTGCCGTGTCTCACCACCTGCGGCGGCGATGCAGCCTAGTGCAGATGCAGCGGCGGCGGCGGCTAGCGCACCGAGATCTCAGAGTGGAGAGTCCTCACAACATACTGGCAGTACTTTTAGGGAATCAGTGAGTCAACTATCTGCAAATGAACAACAACAAGTTCCTATGTCTGTTGAACGTGCTGATAGATTGGATGGACTTCCACAGAGACCTCATCCGACGGGACTTCAGCAGGGAGATCCCAAACGTCCAAGACTGGAAGACGCCGGTGGGACACAACCGATATTTGGACAACCACAGATGCTCATGGGTCAGGTGTTTCCCCCATCAATGCCTAGTCCACCACAAGCTGAACAAGTTCCAATTACTATTGAGAGTAGTGAATCTGGTTCTGGTAGGCATGGTGCAATGTCAGGGGCATCTGGTTCGGGTAGACATAGTGCAATGTCTGGAGCATCAAATCCTGATTCAACGTCAAGTCCAGAATCTGGTTTTATTTCATCAAATTTTGTGCTTCCAGTGGGCGTTGGTGATTCATCCGAAGCGGCAGTGGCTTTGTCTTCGGCAGAAGTCGGGCAAGACCAATCAGAGGCTTTTGTTCTTCACTGCGAAGAGGGTGAAGATGCCGTTTTACTTGCAGGAGCTCGAGGGGAACTCAATTTGAAGGAACCACGGTGGAAAGAAGACTCAGGTAGGCAGATGTTGTTGGCAGGGATTCAGAAAGAGGTGACAAATGTGGTCCACAACAAACAAGCGTTGAAACCTTTGTCTTTGGAAGAGTCTAGAAAGATTCGTCAACAAGAGGGTCATCGAGTGGTTCCGTCAAAGTTGGTTCTTACTCTCAAATGCGAGGATACAGGTGAAGAGATAGTGAAGGCAAGGTGGACAGCAAGAGGTGATCGGGATCCTGATTTGTTTCAACTGGTCAGAGAAGGTAAGACACAATCCCCGACAATATCATCCAATGGAAGGTTCACCGTGCTGCAGACTATCTCTAGTCACAAGTTTGTCATGGAGCTTGGAGATGTCACTGGCGCTTTCTTAGAAGCTGATGCGATCAACAGGGAAGCTGGGAAGTTGTACATGTCGTCACCAAGTACTTATCCTCTTCCTGGATATCACCCTGAACAGTTGTTTGAAGTGATCAGACCTATTTATGGACTGAATGATTCACCCCAGCACTGGTTCACCAAGTTCACCAACACTGCAAAACGTTTTCAATGGGAACAATCCAGAATGGACCACTGTGTTTTCTTTTTACGGGACAACCAAAGGCGGCTTGTTGGAATCATGGGGGTTCATGTTGATGACGTGGTGATTGGAGGAAAAGGTGAACAGTATCGCACAGCACTGGAACAGCTGAGACAAGCTTTCCCGTTCAGAAAGTGGAAACGCCATGAAGGACAGTTTTGTGGCTCGTATTTGAAACAAGATCAAGAGACGTATGCCATTGAGGTCAGCCAGGTGGAGTTTGTTGACAAACTACCAAAACCGAAATTGAGAGTCAAGGTTGATCCAACTACTCAAACCACTGAAGAGGAAGTTTCAAGTTTGAGGTCATGCCTAGGAGGGGCATTGTGGTTGGCCAAGGAGACACGTCCTGATCTTTCAGTCCAGGTGTCACAAGGGCAACAGCTCATGCCGAACCCGACAATTGGCGAGGCAAGAGCGATAGCCAACATAGTGCGTAGGGCACGGCAATACAAAGAGCTGACATGGACTATTCTGCCAATAGCACCGGAAAATCTCAGGCTTTGTCTACACACAGATGCGGCTTTTGGGAATGCCAAGGGAAAGGGAACCCAAGCAGGATACATTGTTGGTGTCACAGACTCCAATTTGAAGGATGGAAACAAGGCACCTTGGTCACCTGCGTTATGGAAATCTTACAGACTGAAACGTGTGGTTGGCTCTACATTTGCCGGTGAAACTCAAGTTTTAGCAGACGGGCTTGGACATACTGAGTGGGTGGGGTGCCACTTAGCAGAAGCATTTTTCAGTGATTTTTCTCTTCAGCGTAGGAGCGAGTTTTTGCAAAGATTCCAAGTTCAGGCCATTGTTGACTGTAAAAGTATCTATGACCACTTGCAACAGTTTGCATCACCTGGAAGTGTTTCAGACAAGAGAGTGGCTATTGATTTAATCATTGTCAAAGAGGCGTTGAAACGTATCCATGGAGTGATAAGATGGTGTCCTACTTGGTTGCAATTAGCTGATGCTCTGACGAAAGAGAATCAAGAGGCAATGGATGTGCTTAGGGGAGCGATAGTTTCAAAGTCATATCACTTGCATGCAGAAAGTTCAGTGATGGAAGCAGCTGCCGACCAGCGACAGAGACGGCTTGCGAAACGTCAAGCTTCTGCGACCACCAGTTGTGCTCAAAGCTGTAGTCAGGTGTTTTTACTATCCAGCGAGCCATCCACCATGGTGAAAGTGAATGCCAAGGGTGTCACCGATTCGAATGTGCGATGTCTCTTCGAAGTGATGGTGACAGACTATACCGAAGATGAGGCTGCGTATGAGAAGAACCTCACCCAGACGAAGACCTTGTGCAAGGCCAAGATCCCAGCAAAGGTGGTCAATGCCAAGAAGTTCAAGGGTGAAGAGGCCATGATTACATGCACGTACCACAAGTCCACAGAGATGATCACTCTGAATGGCCCGGCAGTGTTCATGGATGGGGCCGAGCAGATGATCAAGGATGTGATCAATGTTTTCTCCAAGTTGGTCCGCGATGGAACTCGCGATCCTTTGCCGGAAGGGGCAGTGCACTGGGGCCGTGCCTTGGACTACATGCAGTCCAAAGGCTATGATTCGGCCTTCTGGGAATGTGTTGGCCTGGCGGAGGAGATCAAGGGCCAAAGTGTGGAGAAGGAAAAGCGTCAGGTGTTCGTGCCGAAAGATGAGGAGTTTCATGCGGCGATTGCCGACCTATGTGTGGAGGTCAATCGAAAGCTCCACAACTACCCGTTGTGGAAGAGGAAGCTTCTCTATGTCCTGCTCCAGGACTACGGTGCCAATCCTGATCAAGTCATCGAGATGTGTGGACTGACAGAGTGCTACAGCATGGATGTCGGAGATATGGAGGATTGGGCTGAGCCGACCGAGATGGAACCAGTGGCAGCTGGAGTAGCATCGAAAGCGAAGGCGAAGCCGGCCTCAGGGTATAGGTATGATTTGTAGGAGACAATGAAAGCAGCCTGGTCAAGGCAACAAGAAATTTTGATCTGTGCAGTTGTCATCATTCTTGCCTTGACCTGTGAACAGTTTGACATGGCATGCTACATGACTCGAGGCGCAATGGCGCACTGCTGAGACAAAAGGAGCTGGCAACGGTGTTGAGCTGCAGGTGTAGGATCACTGCAACCGTGGCTGTTTGAAATATCAAGAAAATACCTGACCCATGATTGCATGATACACTGATACGCGATAGGTATTAATATATATACATATATATATAATATACATAAATAAATTTGCATGTTATGACATATAAAATATGATTTTGGTGATATGATCTGATTTGACAAATGGCGTTGGTCTGGAAAATTCCGTGGCACGGCGTCCAGGTACCAGATGTGGGCTGCTTGTCACGGTGGGGTTGTTCGAGGTGGTCAGCCCTGGAGTTTTCTTCCTTTTATTGTCCTTTCTTTTTTTGTTAAAAATAGTACCCTCTGGTTATTTAACATAGCCATGGAAAATTGTCTATAAATGGAGGTTTCTAGCTGGGAAAATCATCCAAAACTAGCCATTGTCCATGGCTATGTTAAATAACCAGAGGGTAATAGGACTGGCAATGGTGGTGATAATAGGGATTCAACTCCCAAACACCCATATGATAAATCTGAAACTTCAATCCCACCCATTTCTGTAAAGTGGGGATGGTTTATTATTGGGTCTGCAAAGTTATACTTCATTTAATTCAACAAGAGTAATACAGCATGATCAGCGGTTTAGTCTAGTTACACAACACCCACCCACACCCACCCACCCACCCACCCACACACACAGATTGCATGGTAGCATCAGGCATGGTTTATTATTGCGTTCGCCACGCCACCCATGATGCATCTGTATACAGTACCCAGCTAGGATGGGCCCAATTGGGTCACAGAATATATCATGTCCTCAAGCAGATGAAGAAAAAATTGTTGGCTACTGAGCTTCTTGACCCCCAAAATCAGTTCTGTTTCCAGACAATTTTTGAGTTGTTTTGTTGTGCTTGTTATGCTAAGTTGGAAGATTTTGATTATTTTGATGCTATCTTTTGGCAATCAGACATAGCAATGGAAAATCAATGATTTATTTGTGGATGATTTTCCCATTTAATGTTTATCCAGTTGGAAGGTTTCCCAGCCAGCCATGCTTGATTACCGGAGGGTAAGTTGAATTAAGAAAAAACAGTGATTCAATTGGTACGGCGCAATTCTTCAGACTTGAATTGGATTCTATGCTAAGTTGCCCAAGTTTTTTTTTCTAATCATATAACCCCCCAAGAAAAGATTCGAAAACTGCCGAAGAAATCTACAGCTGCCAAGGCCTGGTATGGTGGGGGCAAGAAGAGACCGCGCAGCATGGACCCTGAGAAGACCAAGTTGGTGGACCGGGTGAAGCCACTCGGTGCGAGATGTCGAGTCCAGGTGGGTGAGGTCAATGCTTCTGTTTGGGTAAATGATAGGTAAAGCTAGGGGAGACACCCTGGTAAACTAACATATAGCTTTGGAAATCCATGCGTTTTCCCAGGACACGTTTTTTCCGTAGCTACGTTGGACCGTTGGATCAGTAGAGGCTAGATACTTCCACCATCTTCCACATATATCCCGAGATGTGGCCTGTTTGTAAAGGATTATCTATAGTGTTTTTGCTGACATTGTGGGTCCGCCTTAACTCAGCACCTGGAGATGGACTCTCAGTAAGGCCCTGAAGAATGACATAGGATGATAGACCTGTGCACCAAGGTTGAATCAAACATGGCTATGCATAAAACTTAAAGACCTCGAAGTTGGGCAGTTTTAGTTGATGTACTTGTGCATCTATGTCTCTCAGTATCTACCATACATAAACTGTATAAATACAGAAGGAATTAGATGAAAAAAAGGTAAAAATATGTGAGTCACCGACGAAATTATTGTAATAATGCTAATTTGGGCTTTCTTCGCCTTGGCCTTTCTGAGGTTGCGCAAAACCTTCAGAACCTATAGGGGACAACCCTATACCGATACTCCATTTGTGATATCTCCGGGAGTACTGAAATCCTCACACACACAGAGATATTTATATATATATATACATACATATAAATATCATACATGGTTATTAATATGTGTATAAATCATCTTCGCTTTTGGGATGTTCACTGGTCAGTAGAGTCACTAGGTCAGGGCCAGGGTTTGATCCTCAGTGACTCAGTGGCCAGGACATACCAAAGGGGCAGCCCAGAACAGAAGGAGACTTGGTACAGCTTCTGCGGAGAGGAGCCTCGGCCTCGAATGCTCTAAGTCACTGGCGATGCACGAAACAAAAATAAAGGTTACCTGTTGATCCACCAAAGCAGTAAAGCGAGATAAAACCAGTTTGGGGGGTTTTATTATATGCCAGAAGAATGGAGGTTGGTCCAGACTGTTCTGCCACATCATGTCGAGATCTTCTAGTCGGCAGCCCCCAAGTTTGGGTCTGACCAGGTCTTTTTGGATAAACCATGGTTTGGAAATGTTTGGACTTCAATCCTTTGCCATGAAAATGGGAGAATTGCAATGCCCAGCAAAACATGAAAGGTCCCGAAATGCCCATAGTCCTAATGATAGGACATAAATCGATGCAAATGGGTGTGCATTTTGGTGGGTAGATTTTGAGCCCTCATGCAGTGATCCAAATCGGGGGTGTTGGAGGGAGCCGAGGGCACCATGGCAGCTGCTTCGTGAATTGGAGCTATAGAAATTGCAACCGGAAATGCCAATGGTCAATCGATGCCAATATTGGAGAACCCGTTTTTGATCAGCGACCTTAGTGCTGAACTCTTGACTTCGTCCCAGGTGAAAGACCCAGCACGCCATGAAGTTTCGAAGCTACAGGAGTTTTGCACCACTTATGGCATCCCATAGGGTGCTGTCAACGGTGTGGCTGGAACAGCACCCTCCTCAAGCCCAGTTGAGCGTGTCTCCTCAATGTACGAAAAATCATCCAGGAAAGCTTGCGTGCAAATCAGCTTTTCAACATAGTTACGCATAGTTATACACAATGTCGTTTGAGAGAGTTTCATGGCAAGGTTTTGTTTGAACCACTTCAATGGTGACACTGGCCGGCCAAATATCAGAAACCCGGGAGGTCGCCCTGCGTAGCAACGATTCGCGCAGAGTGTGCCCTACGGTGGCAGGTTTTGATCAGTATAGACTGTAGTGAACAGGTGCTCCAGCCCCGCTGAAAAAGGCTGCAGCGTCGAGAATGATAGGGCTGATAGGGGCCCATCATTGCAAACTAACGTCTAGTGAGTTCAAGCAAGATGTGGAAATGTGGAGCTGCATGCAGTGAGTAACTTGTTGATTGAACTCGCACGGTCTGGAAGACAGAAACAATATGAAACAATAGAAACAAAGAGATAGGACCGGATTTGTGGGACCTTTTGAGTATGATACATTGAATTGGTCAAGAGACCTCCCGTCCAGGTAAAAAGCTGATCGATGCAATCTTGTCTACATTCCGTTGTACCTCTAATGACTCTAATGACTCCTAAATCACTTCCATTTTTTCTGGATGGGGCAGTTACCAGCTATACCAACACCAAAAAGATATAGAAAAGTACAGGCAACCCTCTTCTAAAATTGTGACAAATGGATGCAAATTGCGGCAAATTGACTTTTGCAGGTTGCTATGTGGGTTTGATACTGCGCTCGCCTGCCCGAGTCGGCTCATTCACCCGCCCTGCCACAGAAATCGAAGCAGTGGCGCGACAATCCGGGCCCATGACGGAGTCGCGCATACCCGACGACGGGCGATGTGTTTATGTGGGTAATGTAGCGAAGTATGTCGAATGGCCAGAGCTGAAGGACTTTATGAGGCGCCCAGAAAGATTCGGGAAGGTTTTTCTGAAAGCAGGGGGGCCCCATCAATAGGGATTGTCATATGGCAGACCCAACAGCCGCATCAAATTTCACCAGGGATGAGCCATTTGGAGTTGCAGATTGGGCATGAGAGTAGGCAACCAGCCACCCAGCTCGCAGGTGGTTTCAAATCTTCATACATTTCCATCCCTGAGGTATCCACAAAAAGAAACCATCCTCAATTATGAATCCAAGTGCTGGCATACCCAATTTCACAAACCCCGGAAATGATTATCATCCACCCACTCCTTTCCGGGTAAGATTGAGTTCCCTAAAAACCCAGCTTTAGTACTGCAGTACATAGACCATCATAGAATATCATAGACATAGTCATTCTGGGGTCCCCAAAATGAGGGTGTTCAATATCAGGTGGATGCGATTTCCAACCACTATTGGCAACTCTTAAAGAATCTGGGTAGTCATTGTGAATCATTCTCGAAAATATGATTGCTATGACCATTAGCAAAATTAGTTAGAGTCATAATTACTAACGATTGATTATTAATCAATCAATTTAACCATGGTATTCTATCCTGAAGAATAACTCAGAATGATCAGTCCCACCGGCCAAGGCAGGGAGGTGAGGTGGAGTATTGCGACATGCTCTACACCGATTGGGGAGAACCCCGCGGCATTGGCTTCATACGGTTCAAGACAGAGCAGGTGGAACTTAGGGAAGAGCCTGGGGATTTCCAGGTATCACTCTGTCAACACCAAAAAAATGGCGGATTCTTGATGATTTTGACCCAACAGATCCCAGAAAGTAGGGATTTTGATGGTTTTGAATAGGTGGAGTGCTCAGTTTAGATGGTTGGTGAACGAAATCAACTGGGATTTTCCTCAAGTGGTGTCTTCACAACCAGAAATTGAGATTCTATATGCCCTCTAGTAGTGGGAATTCCTATGAGGAGTCCACGTATCAAAAAAATTGGGTTGTGCTCAACCAATCACAGTAGGGGACAAACAGAGTTGCTCCAACCTAGGTGAATCATAGCGGCAAATAGAAGCACACGGGTCATTTTTACCTCTTTATTTGCCTAGTTTTGGAAGGAGCCCTGATAAATGAGTAGCTTGCCTTGAGATGAGCAACTCAACTCAATCGCCACCCAGTCCAGGGATGGTTGGCATACTCCCAGGACGATGAACAAAACAACAACACAAACACACAGAAATCCACGAAACACACCGTTGAACCAATCAAAATAGCCTACCAAGGCTATCAAAGAAATAGAGACAGATCATTCGTACCTGATGCTCGCTAGCACAGCTAGGGCAGAGTGACCTAACAGCGATGGGAAAAAAACTCACACACACACAGACACACCTTTCAATGAAATGTATATATCTTCATAGACTTACATTCCATTACAGTACACTACACAACATTACAGAAGTTACCCCACAGTACGGGACAGTACAGCACACACATAGATATAGAATTATATATTGTGTATACAAATGCAAGTACTGTATATCTAAATGTACGTAAGCATCTGTGTGTGTGTGTGTGCAACCAGCAGCATTTCGGTATCCAAAGGTTTCCACCCATCTTTGTGCAAAGCCATCAAACATCTAGACGCTTCAGCCGCAATCGCCCCACATCATCACCTGTTCGCGAAGGAAGCGCAACATGCGATTACAACTCTCCATGAAAGCATCATGGAAGGCCCAGCCGGTGGCGGGACCCCACTACCGACGGCGGGGGATGACTCCGGGATGACATTCAGCAGATATCCCTTGAACATGTGTGAAAAACATGGACCTTGCATAGACATATATACATAAACCAGCATAAACCAGATGTTGGTACACCTCCAATTTAGATAGATATATATATATAATTAACATCATCGTCAATGGCTGAATATTCTTGAACCACCACCTGATCATCTTCTCACTTCAGCCGGCAAACCCGGGCTCCGAGACGGAGATGGAGAAAGAACGTCCCCTTGCTTAAATCAAAAGGGGATATTAGATAGCAGGGAACCCACCAATTTCACTGACAGCCTTCTTTTCAAAGGCAGGGTGAGGTCATCACAGGAGTGCGCTTCTAGCCTCAGTTGTAGTAAGTAGCTGGTGATTGGCAGTACGGTCGGAAACCTTGAGAGGTGCGGGGAAGAGTGGCAACGATTGTGTGGAAGATTCTCGTTTGCCTACAATACTTGCGTTTAGTTTATTCCCTTCTAGTTGATGCAGGAGGCTGTTACAGTAGATTATTTTTTAAGATCAACCGCTTCCAAATTGCCCGTACACGTTTAATAAGTTATTGCCCCAAAAAATGAGCCTAAATGCTGATTTTTTCAGGAGGAAATGGGTGGCCACCACCACTTGTAGCCACAACGGTTCTGGTCCTTGTGACCTCCAAGGTGGGTCCGCGATGGTCCGCGCCAGGCAAGATGCTGAGAGTATCCAACTGGACCGGCAGAAAGCCAGGAGCCAACAATCATGGGAAGATGATGTACAAGATGTGGGAATGGTATGGAGGAAAGACTCTCGGCAACTTTTTTAGCCGTTATTTAAGCATCTAAAATGGCTTCTGAAGAGTACTCATCTGAAGGCTATCCAAATCTGGCTTTGGCAAGGAACGAACTGTGAATTTGCAGAACCCTCTGGGTGAAATAGTCTAAAGAGTATTTCAATTCTGAAACAAGCTGGGTAAGTCCTAACCGCGTTGGAAAATGTGTCTGAATCAATCGAATCAAAACACTGCGGGGCAGCTTCACTGCTGGGCCGCGGCCTTCTCCGGCTGACGAAGGGATGCAGGTTGCGACACGCGTCATGCAGGGTGGTCATGTATATAATATAATGTTGGTAAAACAAAATATAAATAATACACCATCCCCAACTTAATCATGTCCTTTCATGAGAGGTTCTATCTCCGTAACTACCTGTTTGAAATTTGCCTATCCATTTTGTTCGTCTGGCGCCTAGAGCATTTATCTGGTCCAGCATATCTACCTGTTGCCATCTGGTAACTAATGTTGAACTCATGAATCGTCGTTCCTATATATTGCCCTATCATGTTGACTCGATCATACTAGGTTACTAGGTGTCTCTTTGCTCTGTCTACCGCAATCTTTCGTTGTGGCACTTTCTAAGCAACGAAGCATTCCTGTCATAGTAGTTGTTTATCCATCTATATCTAGACATCCACTTGTGTATGTATATATATATACATATTTATTTTACACATATTCAAATTTTACACCATTCACCAACACAAGCTCCGTCCCAAGAATCTCCCAGGAATCGGCTTCGGGAGGTTCGCATCATAGATCCAGAGAAGGCAAGGATAGTGCAACGAATCAAGAGCTTCAAGAAAAGCTCCCTGGAGCAGAAAGAGATTTGGTACTCCTACTGTGGTGCTGTCAAGGATCCGGCGCGACATGACATGGCATTTTTGCATGACTTTGTCCAGCAGTACAGCGTGCCCTAGGGTTCATGTATATACGGTATGTACGGTATATACGGCCCTGGTGTATGGCACAAAGTGCAGAACCCAGAGCAACAAGAGTCTCGCCACTCAGTTGGCGGGCGTTGCTCCCAGGGTAGTTGGGCAGCGATCCGACCGATTGTCTTTGAAGGTGGAGAATGGTCATGCAGTTCTCTCGTTGATGCTTAATATGTATACCTGGTATTACCTGGTTGATTTTTGGGCGGTTGCTTGATATGACCAACTCAACATCTGTTGTTTTTTGATGTTTTTTGTGTACAGCACCAGCTTGGCCTAAACCCCCTTTGGAGAAGATGATCATGAATGCTTCTATGGTCAGATGATGTTTTTGGTCGCAGAATTTGTTTGAAGCTAAAGCAGCTAAATCACTGGTCCACTCCCGGCATTCCGTAATTCCGGACCGGGTGAAATGAAATTTTGTTGCGTGGGACGTGGTTGTGTCAACTGAGTGGCTGTGGATGTTGTGGAATGTTGTGGATGTGTGGAATCCAGTTCAGTGTTTATTTCTTGTGTGCTTCCAGATTATACCCTCCAGTAAACTAACATTGCTTATAGAAAATGGACCATCTATATCCATTTTCATCTATATCATTTATAGATGATTTACCTACAAACATAGTGAGTGTCCCTAGCTATGTTAGTTTGCCAGAGGGTATTTGATACAGACTAAAGTCCGCTCTGGCCGCTCTGGCGGTATCTTTAGTCCGACGTCCCCCGAGGCACAGAAGGTGAGCAACCGTGTTTGGTCAGCTCATCATGCCTTATGATCTCAATTACCAATACTCCAATGTCTCACCGTATTACAGTAATTCCTGGCACCGAATTAAAGGGCCGACAGTCTTTCCTTCCGTGGCGGAGGTGTGCACCACCAAAACTTGCAACAATGCCCTTTGACTTCGTTGACATAGCCTCGAGGGAGATGACAAATAGTGTCGAGTCAAAAGTGGCACTCGGGTTCCGTGGGTGGCCCTTCCGGTCAGGAGGACCAAGGGATCTTTTGGGAAGGAGTTGAACTTCCAGTTGCAAACACTAATTTGAATCCAACAGATTCAATAGTTCAGTTATGTTCAGTTACTGAGAATTGAATGAGTTAAGTAAGTAGCCAAATCTATGTCTTTTCTGGATCCTTTGGCAACTTTGGCACGCCTGCAGCGAAATTTGCTCCTTTTTTCGGCCGGTTCCCCTCTGCTGTCAGGCCCTTTACGAGAAGGAGCAGCAGAGTGCAGCCCTACAGAAGAGCCTGGTGTTGGCCAAGGTCTGGGAAGATCTGGGAAGGGCTGCAGCCGATTGCTTGGGTGTCCCTCAATTTCGGGTGGCAAATGGTGGGAAGCAAACAACAGATGAGCCGCGTCCAAAACTGCTGGCAGACCACCTTAGTATTTGGTGGAATTCTCTTTTTGAGACGGGACCAAGCTCAAAGCATACCAAAACTAGCATGAGCCATTTGAAAACCAAGTCAAAAACCTACTTCTTGCCTGCATCCCGCATGCAACAATGCCCCGAATCTCAGCAAAACTCGTTCGCGCAAGCTCCCGCAAGCTCGTACAAGCTCATTTCGAAAAAGTCCCGCGTGCAAGCTCGACTGTGGTCGTGCAGTGGTATCGCAAGGTTTTCGCGCAAGCAGGACTAAATTCCAAGGTTTGCCTGAAAATCTAGGGGAAGATCCTCTAAATCCGTCGGCCAATCATCATTATTAATTCATTATTGATATTATTGCGGGGTGTTCCCCATTTATATACCCAGATAATTAATAGGTCAAGCATTGGTATTTCCAACAAGATCATGGAATGTCACAAAATTAGCAGCAGAACCATCAGTGGCGATTTCTGACATAACCACAAGAATGGTGTCTGAAGAAGGAGTGGTCAAACTGTCAATCCCACGCATGTTGACATGTCAAGCAACAATGAGCAGGAAAAGTTGGAACGCGGCGAATTAGCACCATGGAAAGTTTGTTCCTTGAATATGGCAGAACCAGCATCTTGGTTACAGTTGTAGATGTCGGAAACCAATTGATGGTCCCACTCACTCCTACTGGGCCCACCAGATTGATGTCAGCAGATTCTGATACTCCACGATGCTCCTCATTTTGTTGACTCAAGAGACTAGTGACTACAGGACCCTACAGGTATTTTAGATGCAGAATCTCTTGGACAAGTGGAAGTCATTAGGACCGTCATGGAGCTGGGTCCCATTGGAACTTTTCATCGAACCTTGAGAGCTGCGTGCCGTCCATCCCTTTTGGCTATGCTTGATGGAGCAAATGGCGGGCGTTGGATGTCACAGTCTCCCAACTTGTCCCCCGAACCAGTTACATGCTGAGTACTGGGCAAGTCATACTCATCACAATCAGGAAGCTAGGAACACAGTCACGAATGTATCAACACGCGACATGCATCCAGATCCTCACTTTTTCCTGCCTCGTTAAAATGGAAGATGGAATACCTCGGCTGTTGAAAATGTCAAAAGACAAAAATATTCCCACGGATTCTACCTTGACCCTGCATGGGCGGGCGCAGCCGGCTTTTGCTGCCGGTTTGCATTGCCTTGTGTTGCTACATCAGGCTTGGGCTGGCCTGCTTGGGGCCCCTGGAAGCTTGGACCTGTCGCTCTACAGGAAATTACTGCGGATATCTGTAGAGTTTTTGATTCGTCTCAGCATGTTTGGTGAACGAGTTTAGCACAATTAAGTAATGCCGGGAATCCCCCGGGTAATTTTTACATTGCGCTACTGAATCTCCAGATTTTTTCTGTACCTGGGGGTTCTCCCTTGCCATGCTTCTTCACATGGAGGTGTGGCAACGACAAATTTGAATATGTGTCCACCACCAGCTATTTTCGTCTGAAAACCAGGGTGCCATGTTCAGAATTAGATTACTGTAAGGGAAAATCTATTCATCACAGCTAACCAATTCTATGTGGCTCTAATTTTTCCCATAAACCAATACGTAGAATGATTTTCAGCATTTCATAAACTGTTAGTAGTTTGAACAGTTTTGTCCCACCTTGCCTAGGATGATGATCCCAACTGACAAGTATATTTTTGAGGTAGGCTGAAACCACCAGTCTTGGGTGTTGTAGTATGAGTGCCTCCCTTCAATAGCCATCGACATGGCACTATGCTGACAAGGTGGCTGCCAGCCTTCTGTAGCTTGGCCCTAAAATAATGGTTGGTTTCTTGCCATTTAGATGCGAAAACGGGAGAACTATGCCATAGTTTCATCTGTTGTTTTATATGTTTGATCTTTCTTTCCGATTCTTGATTCTTGTTGGCAGTTGGCTACAGTAAATCCAATTTCTTTCTTGCACACATCATTCTTTTTACCAGTTAAGTTGTCAAAAACTGCTGGGCAAAGTCCAGACTGTTCCTGTCAATGAGAAATTTAGGCTAAGTCCTCATGTTTCTTGGTTGGCTTCCTTGGTTTGCTGGTTAGCTACGTAAATACCTAGTCCCCATGTTCATTGCTTGATATTGCTTGTCTTGGTTACGACAGTTAAGACCCATTTACGAATAGTATATGCATGTATGTGTATTATGTATGTATATGTAGTAATGTGGGATCCACACTGATAAAGAAGCCATCTGCAATCGCAAACAATGAAATGAGGCTATTAAAATAAATCATCTCAAGCAAGGGCATGCCGAATTCAGAAGCTTGACCCCCGGAGATTGGCTATTGAAATGGTACGAGGGAACTCCCCAGTGAAACAACCTAGGGGTGATGTTATTTTTTTGTTTTTTTCGTTGGGATGAAGAAAAGGGTAAGCCATATATTGCCCATGAAAACTACAACAAAATTATGATTCTAGATTGATTTAGATGAATTTAGATATGACAGATGAAATCATAAACTCTTGATGGTTTTTGATGGTTTTTGATGGTTTTCCTAGCTAAACAAACATCGATGGATGCTTAACCCCGGGCCATCAGTCGCCATGATCCCCACCGAGTCGTTTCCGCGCGGCGTTGGCCGCGGCGGCCGGTTCGTCGGCTCGGCGGCAGACGAGCGGCCGAGGAGAGCTGAAGAGCTGAGGGATGAATGAGATGGTGATTTTAAGTTGATTTCTTGGGGTTTAACCATGTTTAACGTAAAATTTGGTTTTTATCACCATGAAACCCCAAGAAATCAATGTGTGATATGGTTGTTTAAAATGGGTAATGGTAAACCAACATAAGTACACCCAAACCATGATAAAAACCACTCTAAAAATGGTGATTAAACCAACATAAGATTTCTTGGGGTATAACCATGTTTAACCACTCTAAATGGTGATTTCATGGTGATAAAAACCCTCTGGTAAACCAACATAAGTACGGAAAACCACCATTTTGAATGGGTAAATCAACGAAAAATTGCCATTTGCAATTGCTATGGTAAGCCCCAAAGGTTGAAAAGGTTCAGTCACTATTTTATAGTAGGACTTTCCTAACTTCTACTTTTTCTTTTTTTTTTTTTTGGGGGGGGGGTGCTATACATACATGTACATGGGGGTATGCCAAAACAATCCAAAACAGAATATGAATATCATCATGTTTGGAGAGGAGCCATAAATCCCAGCTAATTTTGTTGACCCATAGCCAGTATATATTGTACATCTAGAATTGTGTAGATTTATACATGCACAGATTGCTGTATATGTACCTTTCCGTTTGTCTTGCGGTATGCTTATATATATATATAGTACGTATATTCTTTAAATATGATGTATTATTCACTCGCATTGCTGAATAACTGAGCCTGAATGTATACGTGGTGTCTTTCTATTTGCAGTTTGTTTATCTTCAAAGCAAAAACCATCCACCATCAATACTTGAGATGAACAGACCTATGATCATACCATGTCCACATGCGTGCAAGTGGATGGACGCAATCTCAAGATATCTCCAGATCAAATTTTGGATACCAAAGCTAGAACCTTTGCTTGCATCTATAAACTGACATCGCCTTCCTGTTCAGGTTGGGATGTCCCGCATGGGTTCAAGAGTTAAGAAGCACAACGGCAACTTTCTTGTCCCGAATAGATCAAGTATGGGGAACCAATGAGAAACCGATGGAATGTATTGAAAAAATTGTATGTTCATGGCTTCAGCGAGATGCTGACCAAACTTCCTCAGTCCCCAGCCATTTTACCTGGCACTGGGGCATTTCCCATTTCGTTTGGGGATTTCCCAGCCATGTTTGGCTACCAGTCAGGATGTGTGTGTTGTTTTTCCTGTTTTTCCCTCTCAAGATCGCAATGGACAATCAGCCATATTCATGATTTTCCCCTCTATAAACCTCCATTTCGTGTTGGGATTCTTCAGCTTGCCATGTGTGACCAGAGGGTAAATCCTCGCCTCTCCGTGCGATGTGAGGACAATCTTTTGGGACTCGATGAGGCCACCGTGTCCTTACACAAGAGCCTTGGCACCGGGACCTCGGTCTGTTGAAATGGGTGGTTTTGAAGAGAACATACTCCCCATGGATCATGGTATGCCATGATCATGGTATATCTATTGCGCTTTGTGCCATCTTCTGCTTCCGGTACATCGCGGTCTTGGTGAATTTGGTAAACCCAATAACAAACCATCCCCAAATCATCAGAAATGGGATTGATTCCATCCCCTTAAATTGTAGTTGTTTATAATTGGGGTTTCCCACATTGACTATACATTAACTATATAATATGAACATATGGGTACCCATATATGAACTATCATCAACTGTAACACTGTAGTACCAGTGTTGGACTGCAGAGGTTGGTTTTTCAGTTCTCAGCGGGCCCGGCGTCAGGAAGTACCATGAAGCCACGATTACATACACCGCCAGGGCCTCAGGTGACGAATTTTCATGTATTCCTGAGTAGGGCGAGATACAGAGCATTCAAGATGGGTTATGTAGATTTATGAAGTGATTGGTCCCTCTTTCCGACCTTGCGTCAAAGTTACTTCTCAATTTTTTCTACGCCACTGATGTGGAGTAGCTTTGTGTGCCATTGCCGCCGAGAGTACCCAGGCAGCTTTGCTGCAATGACAAAACAATAAACATCTCGTGGGTGACAATTATTCAATGTGCCCTTGCACTGTTTGTGTTGTGACCAGTTCTACTTGGCATTCTGGATGGATTGTAGTCACAGACGTGCTTTTTTTTTATCTTGATTTCCCATCATCGGGCCTGGGACATGCCACTGCCAAGGCCATGAATATCGACTGGGCTCAGCACAAGGTTCAACCACTGGGTCGGTGCTGTAGACCTGGGAGCCAATTTCACTCTGTTCTATGGGTTTGCTGGGAAACCACTGGAAGAAAGAGAAGGTGTCAGAGGACACAAGGTCATGACAGGCGATAACAAGTGATGCAGACTTGAAGATGATGCAGACTGAAGGAGAATCATGATAATGAATGATAATCGTACATAGATCGTTTGTTATGATGACACGTAATGTGCAACATATAGTGCGCTCTGGTAGTCTAGCGTACCTATGGGAAATTGCCCATTTAAATGATCATTTTTCCTCCAGAAATCAAATGAGGCAATGGAAAGTCCACGATTTATCGATGAAATTCCCATTAAAAGCATGGATTTATAGAAGATCTTCCATTGCCATGTTTGATCTGTCGTTTCGATGGCGATTTTCCATAGCTATGCAACAGACCTCCAGATGTGCCATCAGGGGTATGAGAACGATGGTGGCCTCAATCCCGAAGAGCAGCTCGCAGTGGTGTGGGCCCAATGGGACGGAAGTTGCTGGGACCAAAAAGAATGGGTTTCCACAAATCCAATTTATGAACATAAAAAATTATAGGCTATGGATGATAATGGATGATGGCCCCAATTTTGAATAAGACTGTGCCAAATCAACTTGGGTTTTTAGGTAGTGAATTTACTGAATGATAATGCATGTAGATGAAGATAGGGGAACATCAATGAATATTTTAGTTTGAACATGGATGAACATGACTCGTCAGTCTTGAGTCGTTTCGGAGACGCCCAGTCTCCAGGCATGGGTTTGTTCACCAAACAACCCCAGCCTGCAATCTGTATGGTTTGAAGAGGTTTATGGTCCAATCATCTTCCATGGAATGCAGAACATGTTTGGTCAGAGATTTTAGAAGTGCCCTTGGCCTCTATGGTTGTCAGGTCATTTCAAACACATACCATACATTTCCCAACACAGTCTGATCTCCGGTTTGAGGTTTCAGGGTCTCATATTTCCCTGGGTTCGTTGGATCGGTTGGTTTAATGATAGGCCCCTACTCGTTCTCAGGTACATGATATTTTTGTCGTGCAAGTCCCCCTTTCAGCGCATATATTATCCCCAATTGGTGTTGAACATAGTAACATCCCGAATTTCCTGCAGTCTAAATCGCAATCTTTGCCAGGTAAGTCCATATTTTTGTTGACCGGAATCCGTATTTTAAGGTTGGTCAAGACATGGAGCCTATGAAAATCCCTTCGCCGCAGGCAGCAGCTGCTCGTTCGCGGCTCTTTCGGTGGCCTGCATTGGACCCGCAAGATCTACATGTCGGGTGACCTGGGTGACCTGGGGTTAGGGTGATGCAGGGAGGCACAACAGACACCAACATGGAATACAGGGATGTATGAATGTACAAACACATAGGTAGATGGATAGATAATGATACATAGATTAGATACTTGTGTAGTTGAACACTCGCACGAACACTCGCACGCACACGCCCGACACCTGCACACATACACACACACACGCATATGTACACATGTAATCACAAACGCACACCAGAATATGCAGACATCCTCTATAGCTTTACATTCTACCTGTGCGCATTGAAATGGTTATAGCCTGTCATTTGCACATGGATGTCTCTTGGTATGTGTGGTGCCTGGGCATGGGCCCAGCAGGCAATGGCTTGAAAGTTCAGCTGTAAACGAGACAGGGAGGGTACCTTCGCTGATGACAAATATCGTTTTTATGATCGGGACTATGGGTGAACTGTGCCAAGAATGGTGTGGCTTTCCATGTCATGCCAGGTTTTGCGGACCTTCTGATTGATGGCTGATACAGTCGTCCACATAGCTGGCTCAGGAGGTCCGATTTGGTCCCGATCGTCATCGCTTTTGTGATGAGCTCAGCCGTGTCGTTAGACAGAAGAGCAGAAGGGCCAGAGCAGCGGATTTGCCAGCCTCGAGTTGTTTCTTGTTTCTCCTTGCTATTTTGAGATGCTTTTGAAATAAGTACAGTACAGCTGTGTGGGGGCGCGTGATTTGCCACAACTCACAGTAATGCAGGATGATGCAGGCTTGCAAACCAGTTCATCCATCTAGTTACTGAAAATAAATGCCAAATATGGGGTCCTGTGCAATGTGAATTGCGAGCTTTTGATGTTTTGTCTTCATGGCTTAGTCAAATTGCTGTTGGATTTGTGCACCGAGAGGTAAACAGCGGCAACACTAGACTGTTGGTATACTATACAGGATTTGTTTGCAGAAATTCAGGGGCTCTATATAATATTATATTATCCAAAAGTTCTACATGCATGCATGCTATAAAGACGCGCATGTGTGTAATCTACCTATATCTTATTTCATCTTAGTCTTAATCTTAATTTCAATCTAAGTCTAATTTAATATATTATAACCTACTATAAATGTACATAGCATATGTTCCATCAATTACCTCCGGCATAGCCCCAAAAAAGGAGCACAGGGGAGTTTCTGAACCTTGGAATGCCCCAAAAACCCTGCGCTTCCAAATTGAACATGACATAAATTCGCATGATTTTAGGTCCTCCATTGTCAGAAATCCCCGGGGCAGCTATCCCCAGTTGTTCCTGCGAAACACATCTGGGAATCTCAGGTCCCTCAGCCGATTCCGCTGAAGCTCTGGGAGATCCTGGTGAAAACGCCTGGGAACCAAGGAAGGAGTGGCCAAAAAACCTGGGAACCAACAGAAATGATACAGAAATGGAAGCTAGTGATCCCTGTAACACGAGATTTCACCAACAGCAGAATTTTCACCTGCTTTTTTTGCCCATTGAATGAGTCCCGCGAGTACGTATTGATCCACGCTGCGCTGAACCTGCTTCATGTTGCTACTGGGATTGGTGCTGCTCAGGATTCACATGTTTTTGTCATCAGTCAATCAATGGAAATGATTTTCAGATTCCTGCGCAAACTAAAAAGAGAAACTGTGCCAGGAGGCACAATAAGGACTTCGGGTTGCAACATGGTGCATTTGGTTGACTGGAACCCAGTCATCTCAACCATTTACAAGTGGTTTTAGCAAAAGATGGGACATTTACCCATTGCCAGGGTTGAACGCCGGGCGGAGCGGTGCCAGTTGGACATCTACTGGGGCCTCAGGTCTTTGTCATCAGCCAGATGCGGCGCCCCAGCCGCTTGCGGCATGCGTTGCATGTGGGGCCCCAAGTCCGGGCCCAGACTGCTGTTTGTGCCAGCCTCGTGGGTCACGGATCGCCCATGTCGCTGTGCCAAGTCAAAACTCAGGGACGGCTCAAGGCCTAGATTTGTCCAAAAATAGGGAATCCCAAAATCAAGCGATTCAAAGCCGTGCTGTAGTTGTCATTTAGGGGCACGGCATGCCCCATTTCTGAAGAAACCCATATCCAAAAAAAACTCCAAACAGCTTCCACACGGTTTCTCCAGGCCTAAGGGCCTCATGGCGTGGGCAAACGTTTTGGTTGTGTGGTTGCTGAATGTGTGTTCTTCTCGTGTGGGCGTGTCTATATTATCTTCATTGTCTATGCGGCGAATCGTCAAGAGCAACTTGTCAGAATTGGTTTGTTGTGGGCAGGGTGCTCATGAAGAACAAGTCACAAGAAATATGCCATGAGGTTATGAGGATCAAACATATCCAAGACTTCATCGGCTGTGACATGCTGTGACCATTGGGGAATTTGACAGAACTTTTCCGTGAGTACCGGCTCAAGCATTTGGTCACCAGCAGCCGAAGCGGGGGGTCTGCAGCGATGTGGTCTTTGCTGACCATGGTTCTTGCCATGCTGATGTGCGTAACTTGTTGCTGCTGTCAGTTGGTCCATCTTGGTACCTTCATTTTGTCAGATGAGGACATGGCAAGTTTCCCCGGGAATCATAGAGACTTCGCAAAACAGCTTCGCTTCGAAAGCAGGTTGATGCTAGCTGTCGCACTCCTGCCTCTGTGTGCCATCCCATGGACCACCTGCACCGGAGGATCCCCCACAGAGCTCTACATTATGTACGTGCCCGTCCTCCTGCGTTCAAAGTACATCGAGTACCGGATGGCGCAGGAACTGGAGGTTCAGTGGAGTGCTTGGCTGCTTTTTGAATTCGTTGTTCTGAGCACATTAGAGCACTTGGATTGGATGACCGATGGCGCTTTTGTGGTGCAATCATTTATGTGTGAGCCTCGTGTCACACAGGAATGGGCAGCGGCGTTTGAGGGGACCTCGGGTTGGGCATGGGCACCCATCATCCGCATGTTTGGGTTCTCCGGCATCGTCCTTGGTGTCTTTTTAACTGCAGCTAGTGCACAGCAAGTGGCCTTTATATACGTTCCCAGAAAACAAAAAAAAAACAGAGCCGGCCCTGCCGGCCCTGCCAGCCCTGCAAGCCCTGCCAGCCCTGCCAGCCCTGCCAGCCCTGGCAGCCTTCCCGAAACAAAATTCAAGAAACGCACTCAAAATGGCGCAATTGGAGCGAACTCCATCTTAGCGGACGTCGCATGCTTTGGTGTGATAGCAAAGCACTATGACGACCAGCTGGCTGCACGGAATCAAGTTGTAGAGGGAAGATGGTTCAATGCTTTTTTTGGGAGGACAGGGGTGATGCTACTTAACAAAGTCCTGCTGGAGAACCTCGTTCAAATTTACCTGCAGGTCAGCTTTTATGGCATCATGTTCGACCACTTGACGGATTTTGGACGACTCAAGATGATGGGCTGCAGCATCCTTGGCATCATTGCTGCTCTGAAGAAGCTCGTTGCTGCAGCTGAACAGTCCCAAGCCCTTATTCTTTGTCATGTGATGCCCGTTGCGCTTGTACTTCTTTGGGTTTCTGCGAGGCTCTTGTTTGTGAACATTTGTCCAGGTCACCAGTGGAACTTGTCCACTGGTTGCACGGAGTGATTTGCATCAAGTAAAGATAATTCGTTCAACGTTCGCAGTCCTTTCTCGCCACTGAGCGAACTCTGCGTTGGTAAACAGCTTAGCTGTGCGCCATCGCTGCAATACCATTTTGGCGAACAAACGCATCCCTTAGATTTTGATGGGAAAGACAATCCCTGCCACAATTGACTAATTACAGGTGCGCACCACACACCATATGCCTTCATGCATTTTTTCAGGTGCTGCATCAACAAGGCCTGCGCCAAAAGTGCGTGAGAGCCGGGACTTCGCTAGAGTCTTGTACAGAACATTTCGTGTACTAGTACATACCAGATTTGCCTGTGGGCTGGAAAATTGAGTTGCTACCGTGTACATGGCAAAGATGTGGTTTTGCCCACGTGGCTGGCTTCACCATTTGCGCTTGAAATCTTGGACATTGCCTTGGCAAATCTCAGGTAATCTTTTTCCTTCTCCTTGACAGTGAGTTCAACCTGCCCGTTGGAGCAGTCGATTCTGCCCATCAACCTGTGAGCCTGCCGTTCAAGGAATCACTTCAACCAAGGTTGTGTGAAATGTTTTGAATAAATGAGCTTGCCCACATAGTACTGAAGTACTGTATCTGTTTAAAGCGTTTCAATGTCGAGCAGCGTGCAAGTCTGATTGTTTTGTTGGAGGATCAACCCGAGCATCAATTGAATGACATTTGCCATGGGATTGACCTGTGAATGAGCTCAATTGTGTTTCATATTTTCTTCAACAAAACTGTTTTTGCTAGATGAACTGGTTAAGTTTTGCCTATATCAGATTTAATCTTGAAATATCTTGAAGAATTTCAGGGACGTTTCTCATACAAGGTGTATGTTTTGTGGAACAAGCTCTAGGAGCCTTCAAGACATATGATGGAGCTATATCTATGATTATAAATTGTGTACTGTATACTGCACGTACATACAATATACATATATAATGGGCTATACCTTAAAAAAATTATTCCAGGGGACTATCCCACATCCAGAATAATTTTTCTGGAATAATCATATCCAGAATAATTTTGGGAGGTTGGCTGCTAGGGGGGTCTCTTGATGTCAAAGGTAATAGCAGAATAATTTAACTAGACATACCCTAGAATAATTTCTATATATAGAAATTATTCTGTTACTAGTTTTACATTACATTCATGTCTACATGAAACACCATGCAAAAGATTGAAACACACAATGGCAAAGTTGAACGGGAGAGTTCAGACGGCATATCATGGATGGCTCACAATGGCTGTGTTGTGAGCGCTAAAAAACCAACATTTTGGGGATATGTTTTGGATGTTATGTACTGTTTCTTTGTGTTCACAACATACTTTACAAGGAAGATGAACCACTTTGGGTGTTTAAAGCTTGTGAATTGCCTACAATTTGGCTTTTTGCCTGCTTCGATTGTCTCAGAATTGCCTAC
Source organism: Symbiodinium sp. clade C Y103 (assembly GCA_003297045.1). NCBI lineage: Eukaryota > Dinophyceae > Suessiales > Symbiodiniaceae > Cladocopium > Cladocopium sp. clade C. Next base: position 15,334 of record BGPT01001439.1, on the reverse strand, counting down.
ACTATGGGCATTTGTCTGCTTTTTGTCTACTTTGATGGTCACAAAACAAAAAAAGCAATAAAAACAAAAAAAAACAAAAAAACAAAAAAAGCACTGTTTTCTTAACTACTCTGGTCTCTGGACTAGTTGCCAAATCTTTGGTTTTTCGTTTTTGTTTTTTTTGGGTTCTTTTGGTTTTGGTGTTTTTTAGTGTTGGATTATATAATCCAGATTAATCCAGATTACTCCTGAGAGATATGGCAGTATAACACATTCTTCTAATATATAAATGCCATTGGTTTTCATAGGGCCACTGTATATACGGCATGATTTTCTTAGACAAACACATGCATTTTTAAAGGAATGGCCTGCTGTATTCACAGAGGTTTTTGCACATGTTGAAGGACCACTTGAGAACAATGTTGCGCTCTCAAAAACCCTTTTGTTGCAGAATTGCTGTGCTCTTTGAAAATCATGTTGCATAATTTGGTTGTACACTTTTCTACACTTTACTGAAGTAATATTACCATCTTCTCAAGCACTGTTGCATCATCGATGGAATCTGCTGTAGACTCATGCTCCACTTTCTTGGAGGGGTGCTATACAGATTTGCCAAGAATCTCTTCACTTTTTAAAACTACATAGATATATATATATATATATAGAATCCCCCTTGGAAATTTCTCTACAGAATGGTACTCGTTGACCCCCTAAAACACCTACCATTCTATAGTGGATTTTGGTGGTATGTGTGTTGCCACGGTCATGCACCACCATTCTATAGAGGCTTAATTTCGATTTCGGACATGGTCATGAGCCGCCATTCTATAGAGATGTTGGTTTAGCAANGGTCATGCACCACCATTCTATAGAGGCTTAATTTCGATTTCGGACATGGTCATGAGCCGCCATTCTATAGAGATGTTGGTTTAGCAAGATTAGTTCTATCCTGCCTTGCTGAAAGATAGTGTTTGATGATTTGGGATTTTTGAAGAGCGTTAACAGCCAGGCAAGATCCAATACAGAATGATGTAGAGCCAACCCCCGTCCATGAAATGGTACACCATGGCCTCTGAAACCAAAAACAATTTCAAACATATTCGGATCACTATAAAATGGTGGTCCCAACCACGCCGAGCAAGGGAAGAAGGCCCTGAAAATCCTTCGTTCTGCCATTTGGTGAGGTATTCAGAGGTGGTTGTGAGTCGTAAACCCCATTCTATAGAGGATTTGGGTGAAATTTTGCCCCATGAACCCCATTTTATAGAGCGCCACGTGCGGACAGGGGTCATGCCCCCCCATTTTATCACTATAGAATGGGGTACATGACCATTCAACCGAATTCCAAGGGGTATTATATATATATAGATACATATATTATATACATCTTCAAAGGAAGGCTTTCCCTGACTGACCAACATGTTGCACAGTTTGCAGAAATATTGCAATCTTTTCAAGCAAATGCTGCACTAGTTTGAAAGAGATATTGCAAATAGTTTTGCTACTGCACTCTTTGCATAGACATGTAGCACTTGTTTACAGCAAACCATTTGTTTTGCATTGTTTCAAGCAATACCCTGCTTTGTTTACAGAGACATTGCACATTTTGAAGGACCTTTTGAAAGTCACATTGCTTTCAAAACAAAACGCAGTTTCCATAGAATAGCTGTACTCTTTGAAAGGACATATTGCAAAAGTTGGTGCTGCACTTGCTTTAAAACAACGTAGAACAAACACATCTCTTTAAATGGTTTTTGCATCATCGATGGAATCTATAGTAGGCTCTTGCTACACTTTCTTGCAGGGATGCTGCGCACTTTACAAACAAGAATCTGCTCTTTCAAATGTAAAACACATGTTTCAATGAATGTGCCACTTTATTGAATGGACTAATCATCACACATAGTTCAACTATGACAAATTTAATGGCACTCATGGTGGGGCATGTCATCCCAGTACCCACTTGCAGACAATCGGGCCGTCTATCAAAACATCTACAGTGAGAAAGGCCATCTAAACGGACTGTATCACTGCGCAAACGAAGTTCAAAGATGAAGTGAACCGAAGTGATGTAGAGTGGTTATCTTAAAAGACAGATTTTGAACAAAACAACAAAGGAAACATGACAGTATATTACACTCAAGTGATGAGAAACAAACAATTTTAGCATACCACTGAAAGGCCCAGGTTCACTGAGCAGTTCATCAAATCAGTCCTCTCAAACTTGAGTATGGAGTCGATTACCAGTATGTCTTCGTCAAACATCATGATACTGTAGGGTGTTCCGTTGTCAAACCCGAAATAAAACAAGAAAACATCATTGCGGATAAAAACCGTATGAAGAACTTCTAAATGAAAACAGTGAAAACGGACGGCTGTTCCAATGCCTAATGAAGACCACACAATGGTTTTCAAAAATTACTGCACAAAAACCAAACGTAAAAACACCTTTCGTCATCTATGCTGATTTTACATGTCGAAGGACCAGAAGGGGAACAATGGACACTAAAGAACGCAAGACTTCATAGTTTGTAGGTTTATGATGAATGCAGTTTTCGAAGAATTTCCTCCACAGAGGGGATTGTTCTAAGGATGTTTTCTCCCAAAAAAGTCTTGAAGTCGAAGAATAATCTTTGGAGAAGATGAAACGCAAGGAGATGATTTTTGATGCATACAACGGCGGGAGGGACTTCATGTCTTCTACCACTCAACGTGTTCTATTTGTGTCATTTTGCGTGGTAGAAAGCCTCGATAGGAAGGGCAAGATTTCCAGACGGGTATGAATATTGCGAGCAGCAAGCAGCAGTTCAACAGTCATTGGAGAATTAAACTGTCATTCATTTGCTGCTGCATGCTGCTGCACAACGTGTCCAATATTTGAAGCTAAATGTAGAGAGAGAGAGAGAGACCACAAATCATCCGAGAGAAACCAAAACCAATTTTTGTATAACATATTAATATAGGACACAGAGTTCTCCGAAAACTCGGTGCGCCACGGACAAAACACAACACCATAATGATTGGGACAAATGATGTTTTTAATCCCTTTGAATTGGAGCCGCTCCATGAGACAAACCTACGCTGCATCGGTCCATAGTTGCTGCACTTCTGCCGAGGAGTTGTACCGTGAGGGCATCAGCGCAAAGATCGTGGGGTGCCTCAGACCATTGGGAAGGCGCTTTCCGGAAAAAAGACTGGTCCAGTATGGGGTTGAAATTCTGGATAGAGTTTTGACAGGTTTCATCAGGTTGCAGGGAGTACCAAACATGGGTTTGTTTAAAAATGGTGATTAGCCCGCATATTTTGGGATACCATGGGATGTATATATATATATATATACATACCCTATACATTTTTCAGACAAACCCATCTGAGTGAAATGATACCCCTTTTTGTGGTGACCTGGACGTGGACATGTCCCTCAGCCATCAGGTTGATGCAGTTGATGGCGACGGTTTTCGCAGCCAGGATGAGATGGAAAAGCCAAGTGCTTAGAGAAGCCCAGGCGGTCAAGTGGTCCACCAAGCCATTGAACCCATCCAAGGGATCCAACAAATCCGGGTACTCTTTGGTAATCACACATGGCGATTGGAAATCCCCTATAAAGGCAGGTTGATAGCTGGTAAAACCGATCAGAAATGGGGAATTTTTCAAGCAAACCATGTTTGATTGCCAGAGGTACTTGCTCTGCCCTAGAAGGCAGTATTTGGGCTTGGCTTGAATAGACCTTGGTGTTTCAATGATTTGACATGATTTGACCAGCTGCTGGAAGGATCCAATCAATGAAAATGATTTTGAGACACAACTGACTGGTTCTAGGACCCAATCTCATCAAATCTCATCAATGCAATGTTCTCTCCATGATTTCCCCCCAAGGAATCAGGAGAGGGTCGGAGACGGAAATGTCTTTTTGTCAGCTTGTGGCTTCTCCTAGAGGAGAGTCCTAGTTGGACCTAAATGGTGGTTGCAAATATGATGGTGATTTTCAAGCATTTGGTATTTTGATCATCCAGATTTGAGATGACCACGCCCACTGACTGATACCTTTTTAAAGTGGGTTGACAAGTCTTGACACTGCCAACCAAAAACCATTTCCAGATTCCTTGGCACTGACGGCTGCTCGAAGCTCAGCTGTTGGCTCAATCAACTCAACGCACTTTGCCAAAAGCATGGCCTGTTGAAACTCCGAATCAGAAGGTTTTACCTTCATGATGGAGAGAAAACATCGAACATTATTTGATCAATATTGATCGATTTGGGCTGACTTTTCATACACGTCATCATGAGCCGCAATGAGCCGCGCTTCGGTGTACTTGATTTGTTTTTTCTTCTACAGTAGATTTCCATAAATTTCCCTTTAAATGAAATTGTTTATCTGAAAGTTGTGCATCCATATTTTGACAACTTGATCTCGCAAAGCGAACTTTTGAAGCTCTGGTGTTCACCTGACTGCACCACTGCGATCAACATCAACCAGACATAACAAGACTATATACAGAGACCATTGAAGCACATTCCTGATGTGGCCACAGACGGTATGAGTCACCTGCAAGCTACTGCCCTGGATGCCTTTTGGGCATCACTGCATGGTGTCTCGGTCAGAGTGCCACCTCTCAGGGCTTGACAACAAACTTCTCTTTGAACTTTCAGAGAAGTGAATTGTCAGCATGTATTGTCAACCCACCCAGATCTTTTCCAATGAAATTCAATCAAATATTTGGCATGCCCAATTTCTTTTAGTTGTGTTTCCCCCGTTTTTTTTTTCCAGTTTTCCCTTCATCTTCCACCAGCTTTCCATCCAAATTTCTATCACCAGCTTGGTCCACTGGTCCTGCGATTTCCCAGGGCTCCCCGGGTTGAGCCCTGCGGAGTCTGAGCTGTTGGAAGCTATCCTGGCAGTGGCAGAGAAGGTGGGATCCAGATATGGCTGGACATGGTGGGAAAAATGGTGGAAACGAATGGTGATGTTCCATCATAGGAACATACTGGAAAACATGGGGGATTTTTCAGGTCTAGTCTGAGCTTCTGGGCCTGGGCATTCCTAAGAAACACGGATACCATGTTTCGATCCATCCCCACAATGATTTGGAAACCTAAAAAATAATCATTGAAGGCATGGCCAAGTTGGACGTATTCGCCACACCTATTGGCCAGGCCAGACAACTACTACCGCAAGGTGTCAGTCTCCAGGCCGGCTGCGTGCAACATATTGTTCATCTATGTTCATCTAGTTGTGTAGGGATACGGATATGTAACCATACATATAGACAAACCACAACCAAAAGAAATGTTCAAACAAGAAGTCTGATAAGATTCTCAAATCACTAGTTACTTACTATTAGGATATATGAGGATACTTACAATATACTGTATATATATATATATGTTATGCACATGTTTTGATATATATTTTAATACCATGGCTATATTTCAAGTTTCAAGGTAGAGAGAGGCCATGAAAATCCCTGCAGGATTGGGCAGAGCGGCGAGTCCCCGCCCATTTGGTGCCAGAGGCTGGGATGCCATTTGAACTGTTTACTTTAATGGTTATATTATGTATTGCCCCATATTTGTGGCAGATTCACCCCTAAAAACTCGGACCTCAGGTTTTTCATCCCCATGATCTCAGGTCAACCGCTCCGGCTTCATTTTCATCACCTCCTCCACGCACGGACAGCTCAAGAGCACCAGCCTGGCTGGGCCAAGTCCCAGCTGCAGCCCAGGCGCGGGCCTGACGCGAGCCGAAGCAGGGCTGGAGACGTTGCCCACCATTGAGCCTGGGAGGTTTGGGCGGAAACCAGGGCGATTTGGACATGGAAAAATATTTTACTTCCATGGGGATAAATCATGGAATATGGAATCTAAAGGGATAGAATGGGATATCTGGGTTTGTTTGAACTTGAGGCACCCCCATTCCAATGGATTATTGTCATGGGGGACCCATTCAAAGTGAAATTTGAGTCATGGTACTACTCCATTTTTCTTACAAGATGTTTTTTCTTGGAGTTGGGCATAGTACTGTGGTTTCTCACCCTGTGCATGGAATTGATGGCGAACCCCCATGAAGGAGATCAGAAACAAATTTGATGTTCAAACATGATGCCCCCCGAGTAGTTTGCCATTTCGTGGTCCAAATTGTACGGGCAACTAATCTGGCTGCTAGTTTCAAATAGTAGTTTATGTTTCTATCTTCCATCCCAAGAGACATGGTCCCAGTTGAGTCGTGTTCTTGGGATGGGTTAGAGCCATCGTCCAGCAGTCATTGGTTTTTTTTCCCCCCATGGCCTTGAAGTTCCAAGGACAAGAAGGCCACGCTTGCGCGACCTTCGGTGGTGAGATCATTGGTTGCAGGAGTGAAATCTTTCAGCAGCTTGCTCAAAGTGAAGGTTGGTTGGTTAGGAAGTCCGCACTACCTGGGTAAACCCCTTTGCAAACTGGGGACAACCATAGCTACAAGTCGCCTTTGGATAATACCAGGCAAGCAATATCTATGATCTACGGATACACCTCAGGCTTTGCTGATGCACTTGCAGCGGAATGGTGACAGGAGGGTGGTTCCTTTGTTCTTTGGACTGTGGCGGTTAGCCTTTCCATATTGAGGTTCGTAGGTTCACACAATCATTTAGAGATAAACCTCCCAGGAAGGTGAAAGGCCAGGCGACGGGTGTAGTGCGAGTGGAAAGGATGGAGTTCCGGCACTGTAGTCAAGTTGATTGTATGGCTTGAAGCCACCAACGAGGTGCTGATCTTATTCGATGTCCATGTTCTCTGGCAGATGCCGCCCAACTCATCAGGTGCCGGGCTGCTGGGCGTGGTCTTCCGACCCCTGAGCCGAAAAGCTCCGGCAGCAGAGCTCCGGGTACCAGAGAACACCTTCTACTTCGATCCTGTGGCGAACTGATGTCCATTTCAGTCACTGTTTGTGTTGATGGAAGGGGTCACTCTTGGGTAAGGGTCTTTTTTGGTTTGGTCATGTTCCCGGATCCTACAGAGCTGATTTTTGGGGGTCCTTCCTTAACACCCCTGAGGCCCAGCGCTGGCGTCAGCAGGGCATGGAGGATGTGGACACCTCCAACATCGACCCCGCCACGGGGCGACAGAAACAACTGAACCTCTCGGCCATGGAATTGCCACCCATGGGCCCACCACCCACTGCACCTGCAGCTTGCAGCCGCCAGGGACCTGCTTCGCTATACGTGGACCCCTTGGCACCCCCCAGGGCAGCAGCGCCAGCACCAGCCCCGATGAAGCCGCAGCAGTTCGTGGCTCCACCGGTGGAGCACGGTCAGGGCAAAGTGGCGATACATGCTGCGACAGGCGATGCTAAAAGCAGGTGGTCAAGATGCTGGTTAATTTCTACAACATATCAACCATTTAATCATACCACAACTCTTCAAGCTGGCCTTAACCGTGGGGATCCTTTGCGTCCACAATTAGTACTTCCTGCCTTCGCGTCAGGCTGCAGAGGCGGCGAAGAAAGTGCAATGCCTGGAACGCCTGGCCCAGTTGAGTCACTGGCAACAGGTACAGGCGACTTCTGCAGGGACTCGGGCTTCAGGCTCCTTCAAGTCTTGATGAAGTCAGGACCACAATTTTTCCAACGACATCCAAATACAATCTTTGGTCCCTCTGCCACCATGCTGGCGGGTTTGTGGCATTATTTTAAAAGGCTGCCTGTTTGAGTCCTTGATTTTGAGACCTCCCGCGCTTAGGCTTACACGGAATCAATTTTGGTGATAGATGCTTGCCAGATTCTGATTAAGAAGCAAAACAAAACCAAAAAGGATCGGCTTTCCACAGAGCCCCCAATGTTCAGAAAAGAACTTCAGATTGGCTCAAGGTGATTGAGGCCTCAAAATTTGTATGATGAAATCATGTGCCTATGAACGCCCCATGTTGGGTCGCCTTAAATGCCAAAAGAAACTCGCATCATTCTCTCTTCCAGTCATCAAAGCTGGCCGCTGAAAATCACCTCACCGGGCATCATAGTTCAATCCCAGAAATCCTTTGCTTGTTCGGGTGATTTGCTGGCAAACCAACATAGAGTAGAGGAATCCCTCTAAAGATAAAAAACCATTTAAAATATATTGACAAAATAGATGCTTACATATATACTTACGACGATTTTTTGAGGGGTTCTGGGTAGCACCCCCCCAAGCTCCAAACTTTGGCGCCAGCAGCCAGGTCCTCTGGCGCCCGATGCCGTTGCCGCACCCGAGCCTGCACCGGAGCCCATGGTGCGAGTCGCCTCCCCTGGCCATGGACCTTGTGGACCTGGGGATGGGAGCTTGGTACCGAGTGCCCTGGCTGCTGCCATGAGTGGCCAAAAGCTGCAAAGATCCATGAAGATGGCGGTTTATGGCGGTTTATCGTGGTTTATCATGGTTCATTTGGTTTGTTCAAAGTTCAAGGAAAATTAAGACAATTAAGTGCAGTAAGCTTCAAGAACCTGAAGAGATCTAAACTGGTCCATTTATACGGGATTTCCTATATTTTACTATGTTTGATTGCCGGATGACATAAAAATCCCTGTTTTTGTTGGATAAATCCCCATTTGCACCGCGCGCGTTGTACGGATCCTTCTCCGAGCTTACATGCCTCTGACCGTATTGGTGAGGACACGAAGTGAAAAGATATGCACCTTAATTGTGAATCTAAGGACCACGGGATGTGGTAGCAAAGTCTGCAGAGTAAATTCATGTAAATTCGACGAATCAGGCCATGGAACGTCTTTTGTATATTAACAGTTTTGATCGCGACAGTTTTGAGTGTCCAACCTGGATTTTCCTTTCCAAAAATCCCCATTGGCGTGCTCTGCCATTGGCATGTTGGTGACCTGTAACTGACATACTAGTAGATGTGGAAAACCGGCGGTTTCCGTAGGAACATGATCCACAAATGCTCGGTTTCAATTTACTATAATTTACTACAGGGAATCAGCAAACTGTCTGCAAGAAAGTGTGGCTAGTGAGTGGTACAACTGTATTGCTAAAACCTGAAATGATAGAAATTGGAGACGCCTGAGACGCTGTCAACAGGTGAAACTATGACTTTGAAGGTCCTGCAATTTCTTGCAGATTCTTGTTATGTGTAACGTAGTTCATACTCATTTCCAGCATCTTCCAACATGGATCATGTATATACATATATATATATATATATATATCAATCTATATCACAGAATCATTCGGATTCATCAAAACCGCTCATAACCCAGCTTCTTGTTGAGATTGACTGCTGATAGTGGCAATGTTTGCACGGCGATGGGATTCTTGGGGATCTTAGGGGCCCATCCTGGTGTCCCAATCTGAGGCTTTCGATCGCAGGTTTAGCCCAGCTGCGCTGCCATCGGGCATGGAGTGGTGGTGCATGGTCTAAGAGAATGCAGTCTCTTACATTCAAAGTCATTTTAAACAAGTTATGGCAGGTATACCCACATTCACCTTAAACAACAGCGTTGACTCATTGCCAAACCTGACCGGGACAAGAGAGCCCCTAAACCGGCGCAGAATTCCAGGGGAATACCCCAGGTCCCATTCTTTCATGGCACACAGGCTGGTCGAAAGTACCATCCTCAATTTGAAACTGTGCCAATGGTCTTCAGAGAACAGCTCCAGAGTCCTATGAACTCTGGATGTGGCAGATGCCCCATGTTTCATGTTTCATGTCAGCAGATGGCCCATTCTGGTCTAGTACCGCAAATGGAGATGCTTCTTTAATAATTATTATTCAAAGCCATCAACGTATGTCCATCTCTTGCAGTGATTTGAGAAAGTTCCAGAAAGGTGCTGATACGTTCGTTTCGCGCCCAAAAAGCTGGGAGCATTTTAACGTCGGGTGCTTCAAAGAAAGCGGAACTGACAATGGACAAAAGGCTGGAGCGGTGTCAGTGCCTGCAGGGGGCGAAATGTATTGGGGGAAATGATGCGACATACAGATGGATTTTGTTTCAAAATGGGGGGCACCTCCAATATTGTAAATTTGAATGTGTGGAATGATGATCAATTAATTTTGGACTTGCAACTTTTGAGATACTGCTAGATACTGATGTGGCTGGCCCCTGTCTCGTAGAAAAGGTCTTTGCAAGTCATGTTGTTTGATGTGACTGGATCAGCTGGCCATTTTGCATGACCTGTGGAGTTCCCAATGTGCCAAAATAAAGCTGGATCTTTAGGAAAGCCATGGCAAATCCAAGCGGATCTAACTGCAGTTTAGAGCTCATTGGCAAGGGTTGAGTGCAAAAAAAGTATGGTGTAACAACATTGAGGACCCCCTACAAAAGAATGCAAACCTTTGCACCCAAACTACTCGAACTCAACCTCGCCCACTCCGGCCGAGTGAGGCTTGGAATTCTGCCAGTCCCTGGCTATGTTGGTCACAAGAACCATGGCATCCATTTGACCACGGGCGAGGCTTGGGGTCCTTGGAATGATTCAGACTAAATTCCCTGGCAACTTTCCAAGGCTTTTTAATCCTGGCAGATGGCAGTCTTTTGAGTCTTGTAGAAGTTTTGCGGCGAGTTCAGGTGGGATGCTTCATGAGCCACTTCACCATTTGGCATCATATGGTCCAGTTGGGTTCCTAAGATTGCTGGGCTGGTTGCTGGGCTTGGTGTGTCAGCCTCTGATTTCGCTAGAATTGGGTCATGACTCATGTTTCCAACAACTTATGCTTACGGACCCCTCCAGTTGGGCTCAAAGCTTTTCCTACATTTCCAGATTCTGATTCTCAGTTGCCACGTGTACTAATTACAAGAAGCACACCAATATATGATTGCTGGTTTCTTTAATAACCCTCAGTCCATATATGCAAGTCCGATGTATTTTCAGTATATTGAAGATTCCAATATGTTCAACATGTACACTAATGTACACCTACAGACATATACACTCGTTACTATAAGCATATACACACACCATATATATGAGAAATATGTATGTTTGAGATCCCCAAGTTAGTGTAAGTTGCGTGTGGCTGCCCAAGGCACCAGCTTCCAGCTGCCCTAATCCTGGAAGACGACTTTGACCTGCAGCCCGACTTCGCGTTCGGAGCTGAGCGGAGGAGGTGCTGCCCTGATGGGAATTGGCTTGAGGGAACTATTCCAATTCATGGCCACATTTGGAGAATGTATGAACATGTGAGCAGTGTTCAAAACCTTGGTTGGTGGATGATTATAGGGGATTATACTACCCAATATACTGGGGATTACAATAATCCAATAGATTTGTTCAATTGATTTATCGTTCTTTATCCAATAACGATTGGCCAATGAGGGTTGGGGATCCAAGAAGCAACAAGTTGAGATGGAAACAACAACAAACCGGGATTCAAAGTTGAAGATATCCAGAAAAGAACGGGGTGCGTGCAGACGCTCCCGGAAAAAAAAGTTCGACTCGCAACTTGGGACCCAAACCTCACCAAAATTAATGTTTTTCCATTTTCGTGGTTCAAGACCCCTAGTGTGAAACCTGGCAAGCTTGTGAAATCGACAGCTTGCGCCATCAAGGTCAAAGTTAGGTTCTTACCTGGAGGAGGCTCGGGTGGGATGTGGTGGCCTATGCTTTGGGTTATAGCCATGTGTCGTTTTTCTGTTTTTCTTGAGGTAATGTGGGAACGGCACCCGTTGCATCGTTGTTGTTCTTCCGGAATCAGATGGTCCGTTCGTTGGTTCTTCGAGATTGGTTTTTAGATCTTGACTCACAAGAAACATGTACAGTGAAAAGTTTCCAACAGCGCGCTCATACGCTCTCCTGGTGTTGATTCAGGCAAACCCAAGACATTTTAGCATCCGGTCATTTTTTGGGGGGAAGATATGTTGAATAAGTGTACGAAAGGTGCCTTCAACCCCATTTAATTTGGGATGAGTATCCCAACTGAAACTGCCTTATGCTGACGGGTCTTTGAGCCGGGTGCTAGGCACGTGGCTACGACTGGAATCTGATGTACGTTGGGTTGGGGAGCCCAGGCCTGTGACTGGATGGGCCATGGGGGGTTCGCTTGCTGCTTGGTGTTTGTAGCTGCTATCAGAGCCACGCATGAAAAAAAGGGTGTAAAGTGAGATTGCGCAAACTTCAACAGTCCCAAAAGTGGGATGTACACTTGGAACATCCAACCCTATAATATGACATATGAGAATCACGAGAATAGATGATATGCACTGCGGCTAGCAAGGAGTTTTTTTCCATTCCAAGAATTGTTTGAAGGAAAATCTGCAGGGACCTTTTTGTACTTGGGGGTAGCCGGAACCATAGTCTCCTTCAAAATTGTCCTTTATTGTACTGTTTTTGAATGGTAGAAAGCCATGGTCTCCTCCCAACTTACCTTGAAACCAACCCATTGATTCAAAATGGTGGTTAAAATCCCCAGTTTGAGTGAGTTAAAATCCCATGACATCACCATTTTCAGTGGTTGAACATGGTTGAACTGCTCCATAACATCCATTGATCCATCAGCTTTACCAAGGCGCAGTCCGACGGAGGCGGATTGGTCTAGGCTGAGCGATCACGTGGTGGAACCAGGCTACACCTTGTGGACGGTGGGAAGGCCCAGTTGACCAAGTGGCTTTGAAGTCAACGGGTCTAGTTCTGTTTGGTCAAACTTCAGGTGATTTCATCATGTCAATTGTTTTAGCACGTTTTAGCAATTTGTCATGTTGGAAGCATTAACAAAAGCACTTTAAAGACTTTTAAGCAGAAAAATCATTGAGAATGTGCCGTCCACAGAAAAGTCCTATTTCCTGATTCCTGTTGTTTTTCCTTCCATCTTTGGGTTGGTGCTATGAAAGCAAGCAGCAACTAAGTTGGATCCTTTGGCATGGCTGGGATGTTCTTCCACAGGTTGCTGGGTGTCACAATGGTTGGGTCCATGGTGTTGGCTCCAGCCTTGGGCCTTTGAGCCCACCCTAAGAATCACCCTTGATGGCCTCGTTGCTGCCACAGCTGTACCATGAGCGCTCCAACACCTGGCAGTTCCGGAAGATCTTGGCGCAGGCCGATGATGCGGCCGTTGTTGACGCCTTGGAGGCCTTGGGGAAAGATCCCACGGTCAACCTGGACGTGGTCAGCTACACCATGGGAATTTCGGCCTGTGGCAGATCCTCCATGGCCCAACGAGGCTGTCAGCTTTTTGAGACGATGCTGGCAGCGAAGGTCCAGGCAGATGTACCGAGCTTCAACGCAGCCATTAGCTCGTGCGAAAAAGCTGGACGATGGCAGCAAGCTTTTGGATTGTTTCTTTGTGGAACTTCTCCTCTTTTTTTGGAGTGGTTGGGATGATTGGGATCTAAGATTATCATTTGAAATAAGTTGATGAGTGATACGAGTGATCTCTTAGATCTGTACATGGGCTATGCTCATGGCTGAGGTCATTTGATAGGCCGCTGTATCTACTTGAAACACGAGTAAGGTGGAAATTCCACAGCCAATAGGTCAACCATTTTCCGAGGGGACATGTTACCCTTTGTGATCTTTGATGCTTGCTTCAGGTTATGTAGTGATATGCGCAGTTATAGTCAGTTATATGTCATACATTATGATCATCATAATATGTCATGATGATATACAATGATGTTTCTCATCATTTACATCATTTCTTCAAAATCACAGTTAAACTTGGGCTGCCCATTGTGCGCCCAGCTGGATTTTCATGGGATCTTTCAGGCTTCAGAGGATGCTGAATGCCAAGCTTTTGGCCAACATTGTGAGTTTCAGTGCTGCCATGAGTTCCGTGTCCGAAGGCACCAGCTGGCAGCAGGCCGTGACTTGCTGAGATTTCCGCGTTCTGAACAATCTGAGTTTTACAAAGAGAAAGTTAGGAGATTATCCACCATTCAAACTTGAAGCCGCTGGGTTTCATGTTGGAACTCTAGACTCTCTCTAGACTTTTTAGGAGACACTTGTATTATGACATGACTCCAGATGCCAAGGTGTCAATGCATCGTTCAATGTCCAAAACCAAACTGCAGCCCAACGTCTACAGCTGCAACTCGGCCATCAGTTCCTCTGAGAAGGCATCCCGTTGGTTGCAAGCCTTGAGCTTCTTCAGTGCCCTGCCAGAAGTCACCGTGCAGCCAAATGTGGTGAATTACAACACCACCATCAGCAGCTGCAATGGCGAGGGGGGTCATTGGCAGCATGCCTTGACTTTGTTGGGCGGGATGGTCTACCTCAAAGTTCAAGCCAGTGTCGTGAGCTTTGGTGCTGCCATGATGTGGCGGTCTGAAAGCTGGCCATGGGAAACTGGATGGTGGTTTCAGATCTTTTATTCCTGTTTGTTTGTTCCCGGCCCAACAAGCAACACATGCTACTGCTACCATCTGGTATACCCCTCCCTAAGATTTGAATTGAGGGGTGGGGGGTGCGTCAACATGGACTATTCAAAAAAAAGCCCCAAAGCATATATTTTGTAGTCATTGCAAGCNCTAAGATTTGAATTGAGGGGTGGGGGGTGCGTCAACATGGACTATTCAAAAAAAAGCCCCAAAGCATATATTTTGTAGTCATTGCAAGCTTTGCAACCCAGATTCCAAGATTTTTGAGGCAAATCCATCCCTGTTGGTGCTGCTTCTTGCCAAGTT
>BGPT01001438.1:82000-153532 GCA_003297045.1 Symbiodinium sp. clade C Y103 | reverse complement strand
GTCCGGCAGTGCCCACTGGAATCTGGAGCTCGCGGTTGAAGTCCGGCAGTGCCCACTGGGATCTGGAGCTCGCGGATGAAGTCCGGCAGTGCCCACTGGAATCTGGAGCTCGCGGTTGAAGTCCGGCAGTGCCCACTGCGATCTGGAGCTGGCAGATGAAGTCCGGCAGTGCCCACTGCGATCTGAACCTGGCAGATGAAGTGAAGCACGAGGAGTACGAGGANCTGGCAGATGAAGTCCGGCAGTGCCCACTGCGATCTGAACCTGGCAGATGAAGTGAAGCACGAGGAGTACGAGGAGGAGGAGGAGGACGCGGGAGGAGGTCCACCCCGCCCCCCCGCGTCGCTCTGATAAAATCTAGTGACCCTCACCTGGCAGGTGGGGAAAAAACACCACAACTTGTTAGTCGCTGTTGCAAATGTTCCTTTTCCATTCCCAATTTTGATGATAATCCTCAACTTTTGTCTCATCGTTTTTCAGGTGTTGATATGTACAAAGACATTGTGTGTCTGTATTATATGGCTATGAGTCAAAACCCTGGTACCTAGTGAACCCCAAAAAAGCTGATAAATGGATGTTCATCCCATTCAAATGGATACTAATTAATAGGTTTTGACCTATCCCCATATCCGTTTTGAATCCCCCAAGTTCTGTGTTGTTTTTTTTCCAAAACATGCGAAGAATCACAACACCAAGGTCCAGCCCCGGACATGCAGAATCGCATCAAGCGGACCATGGCCTTAACGCTGCAGGTGGCCGGGCTGCGGAGTTTCTTTGATTTGTGTTGCCATCTACTGTGCCATATGCCATACTGTAGTAGCCATCAAAGATCATTAGGTACCGAAGTTTTGACTCAAGAGTTCCCATGTCAGTGTCAGACACAGGAATGCGTTTAGAAAAAAACACCCCAAGCCCCAAGAAGCACACCTGTTTGGCAGGTCATTCGTCAGGGAACTCATCTCCTGATGTGCTCTAGGCTGTGGTTGGGGTGGGAAGTTGGATAAATATGATAAATTTATGCTTTGGATATGGGTCAAAATTGTTGGACCACCAAAATGGATGGTCTAATAGATGGTCCAATAGTAAAGATGGCCACCCCAATGGGCCCCATACACAAATGCAGTCTAGCCGCCATGGTGGCTCTATGAGAGTGACCATTCTTTTCAGATTTTGGTGGTGATCTTAAGTTACTTTTCCCTGCCATGCACAATATAGCCAGTGTCATGCTAATGTGGTAAAACTAAAATAAACCATCCCCAAAAGGACCATTTTTGTGGGTGGTATAGACCATCCCCAAATGGTAGGTTTTGTGGCATTGGGTTGCCGACATTATTTTGCCAAACTCCACCATACGTGGGGCTGCAGGTGTCGGCGGAAGCCGCGATTGATGGCCAATCCATTCGACTGATGTAGGCCGTCCTGCGGGACTGACACGTCCTGGTGGATCAACCAGCTGGTGGTTGGATTTTCGATGGATCTTAGATGATCTTAGATCCGTGTCACGGCAAGAAGTGTGCCTTGCTGTTTTCCGGAAATCTGAATCCACCAGGCTGTCGGATTGAAGAAAATAAGTCGGTTCTCCAAGAGAACCACGACGCGATCGGTAAAAAGGGCGGCGGCGTGGGTTCACATATTTGAGACCCGCTTCGGACATAACATGGCAGAACCATTATGGGTTATGCATGGTTGACATCATGGTTGTTAGTTGCTATTAGTGCTTATCATTTCAGTGGTGATATTATGTTATATTAATAGATCACAACCAATGTCTGATAAGCACTATATAATAGCCATTAGCTAGCAACCACAAATATAAATCAACTACACATTCCCTGCAGGGGTCCTTTTTTGGCATTAGACCTGTGCCGGTATTCCTGCGTCGTTTCATGGATAGTTTGCACCACTTGCCAAAATTCTGAGGTGTACAGTATACGGACACTATTTTGGAGGTGTTTTCCTGCATGGTATTTCCTGTTTTGTTCCTCCATTTGTTGATGAATATTCTCATTGAATTGTTGTCGATTGTGCCATGAACCCGTTGCGTTGGTTCATAGTCCCATTACCCAAGCAGGTTTTGCCCCAAATTGCTTTTCTGCCTGCCTAGGATGCCTCTTTACACATCTGTGGCCGTCGGATTCTCAATATCCATCTTTGGGTGTGATGCTCCCTCGTCGCGGTAAATTCATGCCCATTTTTTAACATTGTGAGTCAACCCGATGGGGTAGAGTGAGCCAAAACAACCAATGACCGAAGTAATTTTCTATATTCATTGGTTATGGTTGTTTTCGCTCATCCTATCTAACAATGGTTGTAGATCTATGATCAGGAAAATCCAATGTCTCAAATTCATGCAATTTCAGCATCTAATGACTCATCATTCTCCGGATCCACCATGGTCTCTCCAGTAGCTTGGGTACCACTTATTTTCCACGTTGAAATGACCATTTTGAGTTTGGGGAATATGCAATTTCAAGCTTTCTGGACACACCCATTTCCATTATTCAGGGCTGAAATCCGCGTGTTTTTCACGATTCACCATCATGATCATCATGTTTGATGGCTTGAATTCCCCCCAAAACAATTAAATTGGATTTTTAGAATTTGAATGAACACATGAATCCACCAAATTTCTGGTTCAATCATAGTTAATCCATATGAATCCCAACATTTCATAGCTTTGGCTTCCGGACTCCCCCCCTCCTGGCTGGAGATCCGGCCTCGCCTCGCGCTCCCAGACCACCTTCGCGGACCTCCACGACCGCGCGGGAAGGATGAAGGCCAAGGGGGTGATCCGAGAAAGCATCAGCTGGTGGGGAAACCCAGTGGGGAAACTCACTGAAGTGGAGGAATCACCATGGATTTTTTCACCATGGGCTAGATTTTTAGAATCTGTAAATCTGTGGGATTTTTTGAAACACCTGAAATATGACCATCCGTTGTTTGAAGAATCTTGTTTTTTTTTCACCATGAAGTTTTTTTCGCCACCAAACATTCTTGCAGTTCGCCATGTTTTTTTGTTGACCATCAAACATTGGGATTTTACCATAAATTTTTGGGATGGCAGATAGGTAGATAGACAGGTAGATAGGTAGGTAGATGGGTAAATAGATACACAGATTGCTTTGGGCTGTGCAACTTCACGTTGCTCTACCAGGTTCTTTGCACTTCTTTGCTATGTTATAAGAATTTATAAGATACATGGCATTACATGCGAAACAGAAATAAGAACGCATGCACATATGCACATGGTGCTGCAACCACCAACGTACTTACATGCCTGCATGCGAAAGTGTGTGCGCGTGTGTTTTGTCATAATTACCTCACATTGCATTTCAGCACCTCATACTTGCCTTACCTTAATTTTCAGATGTCAAATAGGGCGTCATCGGATGATTCATGGCCCATTGATATGGCAATATATGGCAATGGCATCCAGCAGCTGTAACATCCATTTCTTCACTGTGACTTGGGTCGTGCAGCTTGTTGCTGCAAGTGCGAGTTGCACATGGTGCACTGGTAATAGGTGTTTTTTGAGATGGTCCCAGCCTGAAACCACTGATCACAAGTGGGTTCCTATATTGCCACTAGATTTACTGTACCGCTAGAGCAAACCCAGCACCTCACAGGACGATCTCCGGGCGCTTTCCGCAATCTCAGGAAGGATTCCCGTCGATACTTTTACTGGCGCGTGAAGAGACGGGTCTTGCAGGACATGATGTGGTCCAGCTCGAGACCTCAGCCTGCCACCAACATAATCATTGTAATCCAATCATTCCAGCAATATCCAGCAATGAATAGATCCACCACATTCCGCCAGCGTTTTGAAATATTGTTTCTAAGGGTTACAGACTTCTATCCTACTTACTGGCTGCAGCCTGATTTTCAGGGGAGTTCTTGACGCCGTTGCAAGCTGACTCCAGGACTACTTGATTAGCCGCTTGAGGAAGGTGTGGTTTGAAAAATTGCATGTCTTGAGATAGAAGGATCAAAGCATGAACCATTGCAAACTCAATCAAATTTCCAGGTGGATGAAAAAAAACACATTTCAAAAATAAAAATCAAAGATAGCAAGCAGAACATAGAACACGAACCCACATTGTCCATCCCTTTTTTATCCATTTTTCGGGTACTGCTCGTGTTTTCCGGAGAACTCCGCAGGTTGACACAAAGCTCACACACAAGGACAGCGAGGCCGGGCGCATTCAAAAAAACGATGGAAATCCACGGATTTCCGGTGTGGACATGATCTACCTGATCTACCTGTATGATCCTTTATGGATAATTGTTCATGGTGGATTTTCCATAGCTACGTAAACTATGTATATTCATGGTGTTTTTTCCGATATGATATATGTAAACGTTTACTGAAAGGTAAAGCTGTAAATTTTGGTGATGAAATGGCAACACAATGACCATCTATGGTGGATTCAATGTGGCGGATATGGTGGATGTAATGGTGATATAGTGGTGATAGAATGGATATAGAGATTAGAATAGAATAGTTCTCTTTTTGAATAGGATTTACCAACCATATTGGGGGGGTCCCCAAAAAACTGGGGATTTACTGCCAAATTTATGGCAGTTTCAATTCAAAGGGGATATATAATTGGGAAGATGAATGAACAAGAGGCTTTACATGGGATTCTAAGGGTGCTCCATTTTCTTGGGCCAAGCCACATAGAGATTCCTGAATTTCCCAGGCTTCAAAAATCCTCAGATACTTCCCCCAGGCCTTGATTCAGAAGTGGGCAGCAGAAAACAACGTGGACTTCAACAGCGACATGAAGATGGCTGCAGCCCCAGTGTCCTTGACACCTGCCGAATTGCAGGAGTGAGTTTCTGGAAGTTGGCATCCAAAATCATCGAACATATCCATGAGATTTGGCCCTTGATGTTGAGCGGGAAATCACCATCCATGGTGCAAAAATTCGACGGCGAATTGCCTGCAGGTGGCCTGGTTAGAGTCGCAGAATGTCTGGGAACCCAGCTGCTGGGCCCTGGGCCATAAACAAAGACCAGTTGGGGAGGGTTGGAATCCCACAGATAAACATGATTAAACTTTTGATGAATTTGGGGATGGTTTATGATTGGGTTTATATTTGATGATAGCGTGATGTCTGGTGAAGTAGTTTTGAGCGAGATAGAGCATGGGATGGGTCAGAATTGAAGACCCAGGGAACCACTTCGATGAGCCCCGGCAACATGGGATGGGACCTGCGACACTTGGGCAAGTGTGAGCCATGGTAAGCCCAAACTGGAAGGATTCAATTCAATAGAAAGTAAAACCATGAGCCAAATCGATTTTGGGGCTAAATCATGCTGAATCTGATTTTATATCATTTTATATCTATATAGTTAGTATTCAACCCACCAGAGTTATTAGGTTGCCATGGGGAGAGCCAAGTCTGTGAGTTTGAAGAACCCCGCCGCGATTTTTTGCGGTGGAGCTTCGCTGCAGGTAGATGCGCGCGCCGAATCCATCAGAACGTCGTTCTTGAAGTCGCACATTAAGGACGGCGCCAGAGGTTCTCAGGGGATGTCCCCAAAAAAACAGGTGGATCATGTTTTGGTGAGTTGTTCGGATGATATTTTGGATGAGTGTTCTTCAGGATGCATTATGGATTCCCTGCTCCTGTAAGGGCATTTAAAGGCTTCGTTTGGACGAACTCCTGCCTCCGAGCTTCCTGCTGCGTCCATGTTTTTCAGGGAAAAGCGGAGGGAAGTCCCGGAGTTTCCTGGTTTCAATTTCCCTTCAATCCAATTGACACCTTGGTATGGATGGTTTCCCCATGATATCCATAAACATATATATATATATAATATAAACAGAATCCCAATATCCATGCAATATCATGCAATATCTCCTTTTTTAGTGCTGAAATCCCGAATTTGTGATGCTTAGGTATCTCTTCAACCACTGCAACGTGCCGTCTTTGCGAGGAGCTCTTTGAACAGCTCCCGGCGAATGAGCGGAAGGGCCTCCTTTCGAGCCTACAGGCCACGACCAGCTGAGCTGCAGAGCCGTTGGGCCGATGTGGCGGAGCTGAACATGGGGATAGGGCGTGATTTTTCGTGGCAGTTGTGGCCATTGAACAGGGGAAAAATGGTGAACATGGTGATGAAGCATGAGATTTTAGGTTTTATTTTAGACAGAGAATATGGCCTACTGGAATAGGGATGGGTGTTGTTTCTTGCTGCACAGCAATGCAAAGCGATATAAAGCGATGCAGAGCAAAGATGTCCAACACAAGCTAGGCCAGAACTCGTTGACAATTCTTTGGGAAGTGAGAAATTGTGTGGCATATCTCAAGGAGATACTCGCAAGAGACCTTTGGTCCAGCAAGTGGCCACGGCTCAAAATCGAGATGCGCAAGTACGTACCACAAATTTGTGAATATTTTGATACTTTGCTTTGATAATCTTTGATATGCTTTGATCATATTCCTGTGAGACCATTCGAATTCCCAGTGGATAGCCATTGAACCTTTCCCCCAGCGGGTGGTGGAAGCGGTGGTCCGTGGCTCTACCCAGGCGTAGTGAACAAAATCGCTGAGGAGGTGCCATGGGTCGCTGATGTTGACCAAAAGCAGGGAGAATCTGTCAACTTCGGTTCTTTACTGCGGAGGAAGGCATGAAAATTGGCATGAAAATCAGATGCACATAGATGCACCGCATGCTGATGTGGGTCTCCTAGTGTCGCAAGATATTGCAAACAGGCTGTAGGCACTGTAGGCGTTTTTTTTGAAGATACCAGCAGCCTGTCGTGTGATTCTACGTTGAAAGACAGTTTCTCCATGGTTTTTCCACGGTTATTTCTCCCGGTCAAGATCGCCCCGCCATCCCAGACGCCAGGCACTACCGCTCCGCAAAGTCGCGACTGGCTGTGCTGAATTAGGCTATAGGCTAATAGCGAGATTCGGTGGCTTTCATTGCTTTTGGATTTGACATGATTTGACACAAAAAGATAAGAATACCGAGACATACCGAGACATCACCTCAATTTCCTCTTTTCCTCCTGTCTCGCCTTGTAAGAAAGGCAAGTGCTCGTCATTCAGTCACTGTCAATCCCAGTCCAAGTCTTCCAAGTGTTCCAAGAGTTCCAAATATCCAAGCGCAATGGAAGCCGCGGAAAAGATCCAAATTGTTTTCATTTTTCGGCTAATCTTCTCCGCTGTGCCTGTTCTTAGCCGGCAGGTGCGGCTCAGCGGCGTGCCCGCAAAGGTGGGTGCTGGCCACAGACGATTTCGGCGTGCAGCGCGTGCGCCATTGGAAAACCACACCGTCGATTCAAAAGAAGAGCTGCTGTGGATGCTGTTGTTTGGGCACAAACACCTGAACATTTCCATACATTTCCCAGGTTTCCACCAATAGAATTCAATATGTGACACACACACACATTGATGTATGTATATAATATGCATACATATGCATACATATTACATGTAGATTTTTCTAGCTGCCAGAATTCATGATCGAAGATGATCGAAGAACCTTATTCAAAGTTTACCTCTTGTCAGTGGTGCTAAACTGCACACACATGAGTTTTTACGTCCAAAGGTGTGCTTGAGATGCAAGCTACTTTGGATAGAAACAACCGCTCATTGGTTGCAAGGGCTGAGTGCAAATTTCAATGTATAGGCGTTTCATGTCGTTTCAAAGATGATCACGAAGAATCTCTTCCAATGTCCATGAGGGGTACAGGGACCTTGGGCCTACATCTCAATTCTGGGATGCCCAGAAGATTCACACACTGACCATATGCCACATATGCCACTGATCAGCAAGAGTTTCACCCTCAAATCCCGAAACGAGATCAAAACTGGCCAGAGATATGAGACTTTGTCACTTGGTCCAATCATTTGAACATGGGCTGGATCTGCCCAATTTTGGGATCCTAAACATCACTCTTGGATGATGATCAGAGATCTTCCTTTGGGTGATTAGGCATTTCACTACCCCTCCAGATCTCCACTAATGCCTCCCCATCTTTGCTTGGTTGTGTCCCAACCATTAATTGATCATGCCAACATCCCAAACATCTTCATGAAATCACCAAACACCTAAATCAGTCCACTCAACTCCCGAAGAATCTCAGTAACATCTGCCTAAATCTCAATACATCCCCCAAACATCTTGATCATACCATCATAAATCATCATAAAACATCATGAAATATCATGAACCATCAAACATCATCAAACATCATCCAACAAAACCAAACAACATCATCAAATAATGTAAAAAAATCTCAAAACATCAACAAACATCATCAAACATCACCTAAAATCAGCCTAAATAGATACCGATAACCACCTTCCATTTGGCAAATCTCCGCTTCGCCCAGCCACGTTGTGGGCCGTCATTGCGGCCATGGCGGCGCTTCCTCAGCGGCCAAGCACGTGCAGCACCTGGCAAGCCATGCAGCGGCGCATCGCGCGGCGAGCCGGGCAGGTCGGGTTCGGAATGGGAGATTTTCATGATGATTCACAGGCATTCATGAAAATCATCATGATTAATGGTGAAGTAGAGATTAATAGAGATTAATAGATTCATTAATTCACCATTCGGAATGGGAATTTTCAATAGTGATTAGTAGTGATTAAATGGTGAAGAATATCTTCATATTGGATGGGCAATGGCGATTTAAGGGTGATTTAATGGTGATGGTGAATATATGAATATACCCTTTTGTCGGTGACCAATGGTGATGAATATTGATTGATCATGATTAGATAGCACTTAATGGTGATGAATGGTGGCTTTATGGGATTTCATGGGGATCATCCCACGGATCGTAGCTGGTTTGTAAATGGGGTTCTATATACTTGGTTATAGATGGGGATTCAAGCATTATTTAATGGTGATTAAAACAGATTAGTAGGGATTTCATGGAATTTCGTGGGCCTTCGTGGGATGTATACATTAGTATCATTAGTAATATGGGACTGAATGGGAATTTATGGTGATTTTTTTGGGATTGAGCCCACAAACCTTGGGGAAGATTGAATGGGAAATACCTCTGGGATCTTATGGGGATGTAGTGTACCATTATATATTATATATGGCTTTGTCTGAAAATAAGGTCACCCAATTCCAATGGAAAAAAATGAACGTATCATCGCTATTCAAATGGACATTGAATGGGTATACCCCATTTTTGGACATACCCATATCCTCTGGTGAGTTGTTGCAGTTTGTGAACTGGTATAGATTAGATGGCCCATTCTTGCGATGACTTACCCATTGCTATTGGTGACTTTTTCGATAGCTACGTTGAATTACCAGAGGGTAAAGCCAATGAACAGGTGAAGATTTTTTGCAGCTAGAGTTACCAGTCGGATATTCATAATGGTGGGAGAGAAGCCAGTGGGATATTCAAACCACTGGGTATCAATTCCACTAACCCAAAGACAATCAATAAGTTGTGATTCTTGGGATATTAAGTGTTTGCCCTTATTTGAGATGATTTATCATAGGCTCCGAAGTGGTTGGTTAATGGGATGCTTTATTATTGGGTTTCAGTGGGATACAAATGGCAATTCATGGGAAAGCTGTGATTAGCTAAGTTGGTTGAAAACTAGGCCAACTAGGGTTTATGCTGAGCACGAAATCCAGCGCCAACTAGCTGAAGGCCAAAAAAGCAAGGAATTGGCAGGGGTTGGAATTGCCAATCACATGAATCTTCATAGTTAAGTACCCCGCTCCCCTCCATCTGATTCTTTTGGAAGCAGTTTTGCCGTGGCACAATCCCCGCCTGGGACGTCGCATATCGTCGCAATCAGTGTCACAAGATGTCACAAGCATCACGAGACTTGCTGACTTACTCTCCACTTCGCATGTCCCAATTCCTCACACCGCTCTTTGACCACACCTTCCCGTTTCTCTTTTTACCGTCCCAGCTTTCGTCCCTTACTGCACCCCTGGGCCTCAAGTTCAACATGATTGAACAATGGAAACGAACTTGTGGGGTATACCCCCGAAGCATCCAAAAATTAGACAGTTCCAGTGTTGAAATGTTGAAACCCATGATACTGTGAACCTTCCAGCATGAGAAATAATCAAATGTTGAGAATCATTGGTTAGACCTGGTGATCGTAAGTCACCTGCCTTCCAGGTTTTCCTCATGATCTACTTTAAAGCTTCTTTCCACATTCCCTATCTCCAATCCAGATTCTGTTTGTACTTGTATCAATGTAACATGTTGTAGCCGTGGTTACTAACCTGCAATCCGTCGGTCCTCCGAGTGGGCTGTACTGAGAAATTTGGAGATGTTCCACACATCCAGCAGAATGATTTGGGGGCTGGTAATGGGTTTGTCATGGTTTGTCCAAAAAAGGCACTACCCAATTTTGTTGCTTTTTGTCAACGAAGAAATGATGATCAAACATAAAAAATGTGGCTATTTTTTGAGCCACAATTTTCAGACGAACCCAAAATGTTCCTATTAAAAATGCCGCAAATTCTGGCTATCCATCCTGGAACTGGAACCTGGAGGTCTCATCCTTTCAAGAGCAACCTCGACTTCTGGCCGCGGCGGAAGATCCTGAGGTACCACGGCTTGTGAGGACATCTTGGGGATTTTTTTAATGAAATTTTCATGTATCAACCACTGAATCATGGAAATGGACATGGTTCATCGGAAAATGGAGGATACCCATGCCGTTTCTCATGGGGAGAATAACATAGAGTAACAGAATCAGGCTTTTAAACCATGGGATTTTGCAGGTCACAATATGGCGTCCAATTCGATTTGTTTGCTGTTGCCGGTGTGGTTTTTTCCCTCTCATCCGGTTGTTGCATTTTGAGGGTGGCAAAATGCTGGAGCACTTGCTACGGGATATTGGGTGTTTCTTACTTCCTCATTAGGGATCATAAATAGTCAGCCACGCACGGTCCATTTTCTGCAGACTCCGCAGCCATACAATCCCCGGGCCCAAGGTGCCTAAATGAGGTTTGATTAGATCTCACATTTTTATTTTTTTTCAGTCGCGCAAACATGTCGAAGCCACAGGTGATGGCTAGATTCCCCTTTGTAACAGCCATCACCTTCCTAGAACGCAAATCACAGACTTGTCCTACCTTGAAAGAATATCCCCTTTGCAACCCACTTAGTAACATCCATTTCGAGGTGGTTGGATTGGTTCAGAGGACAATTTACCATCAACCATGGCCTTTTTTACCATCAATCATTGATCAAAAAGGAACTCATTAGATGGGAAAAAAACATGGAAAAACCCATGGTTTCCATTAGATTTCCCATAGAAACCCTGAAACATCGATGAAAAATAGATGGTAAAAACTGTAAAGCCCACGGGTTTCCTATAGATTTCCCCTTGAACCCACTTCAGTGGCAGCTCCCTTGCGCCGCTGGTGGCGTCCAGGTCTGGGAGGAGGTCCTGCAGAGCTGGCCCGACGTGGCACAGAAGCTGCGGCCGGCCTCGCGGCGGGCGGAAGCGGAGTGTAGCGATGTGCCCAGCCTGGAGGTGGGATGAGATCATCGGGATATCATTGGGAACATGTTACCCTCTGGTTATGACTAACATAGCCATGGAAAATGATGATGACCCATTTAATTATAGATGATAAACATAGATGATTTAGATATTTACCTATTATAAATGGTGATTTTCCATGGCTATGTTAAATAACCAGAGGGTAACATATATGCATATATGATATTATATTAGATATACATACTATATTTGATTTATATATATAATTGGATACGGGATAAGGTTGAATGGGATGTTGATGGGACGTATAACCAAGTTGATATGATGCAGGTGTGATGCCTGAAAATGGGGTGTCAAAAGAATGGCAAGGTTTCAAGGGAAAAAATGAGGATTGAGCGTCAACTTTGCTGGTACCCTATTTTTAGACAGATATTTTTGGAGTCCAAAACTGGTGGAGACCTTGAACATTCTAGGAGTTGGGGCATTAAAAGGGTGACTCGGTTTGTATTTTGTGCGATCTATTTTGGTGCGGAACGAAGCTCAATGAAATTATTGGATCCTCAGGCCTTGGATCCATCACTGTTCTTTTTTGAAATTTCAGGAGAAAAGTTGGCCCCAAGAGCCATTTTTTGGTGGGGGGAGAAGCACCTTGACCCTGGCCATGGCCTGGGCCCTGGCATTGTGGCAGGACCTGATGCCGTGGATACGGGAAGCCTTGGGTGCGAACTTTGTGGCGGAGAACTTCCATCAGCTGATGCCGGTGGCCAAGGTGAAACAGGCGCCAAGCCCTAGGGCGCTGGGGAGATGGGGCCCTGGGTTGAGGATGGGGGTGGATGGGGGTGGTTGGGGGATGGGGAATTGAATCTTTTGGAGGAGAACTATGGAGATCTCTCTTAGAAGACGCATCTTCGAAACTACGTAAGAGTTTTGGAAGTTCCATCTCAGTTTTGACAACCTTTGGACGGTTGGTGTTTGTTTTTCAAGTTTGCGGAACTGCGCAGTTTGCAGAGGGGAACATGCTGTAGGAGTTCTGGACATGAAAAAAAGTAGAGAGGGCAAACATCACTTAATCCCAGAGCAGAGCACAAACCACCAGAAGGTTTTAGGTCCCCTCATTTGAATTGTGATGATGATAATAGATATAATATGATATAATTAGTTACAACGACAATTATTGTAATTATTGAAAAGAAATGATAATAACATAGATGCTAATACATACCAATGCAAACAAAGTAAAGTAGTAAAGACATGTAATATCTAATAACGAACATAACATCAAGAAGATTGGTGAGAACTGACATTCTTTCCGGACCTCAGGTTCCCAGAGACGCGAGGTGCGCGACGGTCTGACGTTGTCAGAACACAACGTGGTTATCCCTTGATGATTTGCATGCAAAAATCTACAAGACGTGGTCATTTTCAGTGGGTTTGAGCTTGGATCCGATCAAACAGGAGAACCTGCGAATGCCAACGACATGACTATGCTGGTTGGTGATTTCGGTTATTTTCAGTTTTCCACCAGTAATTAATATGATGTATATGAATGTATATGATTTGTAGTATAATTATGTATGATTGTCGTATAAAGAGAAGATCAAACTCACAGAAAGATCCTAACCTAGCACGTTGTTGTACCCTCCTATCACTTTGTCCCTTGCTGTGTAGCATTTTGACTCAGAAACATTCAAGGCAGCAAGCTTTCTGTCACGATACCCTTTTTCAAGCAAAGCAATTTGCAGCAATCAGACACTGTTTCCAATGCTTTCCTGAATTTAGCGAAATTTGGCCACTGTCCAGAACAACGAATTCTGACGTACCAGGTTGTGCTTGGACTCACTAATTTTGAAACTCATTGGTTGTCTCCTTTTTCATCAGGGGTGCCTATGGGCGTGTGCTTCAATTTTGGGTGTAGATTACCAAACAAAACAACATAACAAAATAATTGGGCACGAGCTACCACCAGGCCTCTCGGAACGAAGACACCTCCACGTCCGGTCAACTCAAAAAGCACCGTTTCCAGGTGGAAAACATGTTGAAAAGGACAGAACAGTTGGGATATTTGAGTCCGATGAGTTAGTGGATGTTATTGGTATGGTGGTTGGGATTGTTGTGTCGCTTGTTGACAACCACTGTTTGGCTTGACCAAATTGACCAAATCGAAACTTCAACCGAACTGGTGTGCTGAGGTCTGCAATTGACCGGCCCAAAAAGCCTTCGGTCGGGGTCGCCCAGGGTGATCCTGCGGTGTCTTGGGATCTGCCAAATTCGTTGCGATCTGCAGGCAAAACCTGGATAAGTTGATGGCATCCCTCCAGGTTTGGGCCTATGGCACTGCCCGTCGCGTCCCACGTTTTTTTCCAAGCGTAAGGATAGCTTGGAGATGTTTGGATTGAAGTTGAATTTGAGATTCACTTATTTGCTTTCAACAGGAGAACATGTTTGATGTTTTTCGGCACAAGCAGTGGGTCAAAATGGAATCATTGAAAGTTTTTTTGGGCAGCTGTATGACCCATGATGCCCATGTTCCTTTCAAATTGTTTGTTTTTTTCCTCCCAACCCGCAAAAAGATCAAAAGTAAAGTCCTACTACTACTGTCCTACTAAGATAGTGGGCAATTACTTTTCTATCATTTTTTTGGGTCACTATATATATATATATATAAATATATATATATATACCAACAACATTTTGCCACTTCAACCAGTTTCCACCCACGCGTTCCAAGCACACGGCCAGGGTGGCCAGGACCATCGCATGGAGCTCAGAAGTAGAGGGGTGACCTATGCTACATGACTTGAAATGGTGAAATAGTGGTCAATCTCCACAACCAGAAATTGTTTTGGATGGAATGAAGAAACAAATCGCAACATGTCTGCAAAAATGGAGGGGAAACTGAACTTCGGGAAGAATCTTGATGCGTGTCACGTGACGTCGCTGAGGCAATGTCGATTTCGTGGGCATTGACCGGCTACCCAGGAGGGCCATGGGGGGAAGCTCCAAACATCCAAAAATCCATGGTGGGCATCATCCAGTGATACCTATATATGGTAGATTTCATGCCAAAAAGAACTTATGGTATCTTGTGGTGGGACATTTTTAATGAATGGTATCATCGGATATCATGGATATCCAGAATTGGTATGTTGAACAAAAAAGTAAAACAAGATTGTGGTGAAATACTTTATGATACTCATATTCATAGACGTTGATCCCTCTTCGCCTGGCAGGACTCTGGCGAGGCAACACTATGACCTCAACAAGGATCCAACGGTGGCTGCAGATGAGCGACCTGGCACCACGACTGGGAGAGGCCAGGTAAAAGCTGAGGCGACCAAGTGGATTCGGTGATGCATAATATGACTGGATTGGTTTAAGGGAAAATCGTAATCGGAAACCATGGTTTCTACCATCAAATGAGAGGAGGTGTCCTGTAAATTTTGCCCTTAAACCAATCCAATGATAATAGAGGTCTTTAGATGAAAAGGGTATGGGATATTACTAGGATTTCTAGTACAATGTAGCAGCTTAAGAAAACTCGCACTCAACTTATTTGGCCAAAAGGTTGTGCCGGCACTCCACACTTGGCCTTGGGATGTGTCCTTGTTAAGCCAACAAGGGTGGATCTATCACAAGGTTTGTCACGGCAGGTTCTCACAATCTCTGCACTGAGGTTTACTCTAGCCACGCGCAAAGCTGAGAGGCGACTGCATGCGCGGAAGCTTACACAATCTGAGAGGCGAGGCGGCAGTGGATGGAACATTTCTCAGTTCCTGATTTTGCCTTGAAGAAACGACAATTATCACCTGCTTACTGGAATTTAATTGGAGGATCCGAATATCAAGTTTCGGAAACATGGGTATGAACTGAAAGAATGGTGATCAAGGATTGATCAAAAAGATTGGATCTTGATGGGTTTTCCATGATTCTTCATCCATAGTACATCACCAGCATGTCATGCTTGCGTGCCATTTTTTCAGGTATTGGCTAGAAATGGGTTTGTCTGAAAATAAGGTACCCAATATATATATTCCAATGGATTATCATCATTTTCCCCGTTAAAATAGCTATTTGTGGATATCCCCCATTTTCAGACAAACCCAAATCCATGTTCTGGGTTCAAAATCACAATTTTGCTTGGTCAAATGGGATGGTCGAATCCACCGGTGAAACCCTTGATGCTTTTTGCATGTTGACTTCCCCCACATCTTGATGTTGAAACCCATCTTGATGGTTTAAGTTTCGGATAGTTTTGGATGAAATCCTCAAGTTTTGAAGGGTGAATCCACATATGACCATCAACCCCCCTGAAAATCGCTGAAATCATATGCCATAGTCAAGAGTTGGATTATTCTCCAATTCTTAGTCAACTCGGATTGGAAATCGCCAAAAATCAGCCCCCATCCCAGGGCTGGTGAGCACCGCGCATCCACAGAGTTGCAGTCGCCTCGGAGGTGGCATGGTCTTGAAAAATGGCCCCATGGACTGGGGGATTTACTCTTTGGTAATTTAACATAGCTATGAAAATGGGCGATCTATACCATAGCTATGTTGAATTGCCAGAGAGTATAAAGTATAGTAGCCGCATGTAACCGCCATTTTTCTTTTGGAGGGGGTAAATATCATCGAATTACCGTCCTGGAAACACTTTCCGGCATCTTTTTTGGGGCTTACATTATATTGGGGACTTCTAACATCCCAATCATGCTGCAATGACATAATGGCTATTGGGATGTTGCGATAAATAGGGATTGAACCCCAACACATTGGGATATTCGATCCCTAATGAGTATTGTAGTTGGTAGAAAGCTAATGACCAATTGGGGAATTCTACCACCAAAGCAACAAGATGGCTTCGTCCAGAACATGGACTTGTTGTGATTTGATCGGCCAAGAAACAGAAAATGTTTGTCATTGAAACTGGGGAGTCTGGTGGGATTTCGCAAACACTAGATTGGATTTAAAACATGTGGAGGTTTATCTAACCAACAATAAATAAGGTTGCTTTCTCAGCACAAAGGCCAGATAAAGCAGAATGTGGACAGAACATGTCTCGTGGCTCTCAACCCTTCCTTGGGAGCGCAGTTTTTGATGTGGGCGGAGTGCCATCACCTACCCTACACAAGAAGTATGGGTGTGGGAATGTTTTTGCCTTGCCTTATTCCCAGAGGTATATATACCTATAATTTGTCGTTTCAAATAATACAGGTGAAATTTTACATGTATGTGTAGGCACAAGACCACATGTGTGTATCTACATCAGTGACTGTTCTACCATGACCACAACTTGTATTTGGAGCAAATACATACATAGACCGATCATTGTTTATGTCTATAGCCCTGTCTATCCGTGTCTATATCCATATGATTCTATCTCCATACTGGAGATGAAACACCGGTGTTTCGCTCCTTGTCTCTACCGTTGCCCCCCTTCCTGCGGCCAGGAAACACGGCAACCTTCGGGAAGCTTCCGAGGCATCGCTATGCGATATTGTGATCCTAGTAGCCCAAACAGTCCTCAAAAACCATGGTTGAGTAGGGGATAGAAACACATAGTTGAGATCATGCAATGGGAAATTTGATATTAGGGAGTTGGTGGGATTAAACCAAGTTGAACATGTTTTGATTCAATGCTGTTGTCTTGTAGTTGTGTAGCCGGGAACCGAGATGTCTTTCCTTTTTGTAGGTCATGGAAGATGCTTTGGGTTCAACCCAAAATTTGGCTCAAGCTCGCTCTTATCTTGTCCTGCCACATTTCGAATCGACAGCCTCATTTTCTTCAGCATGGCTCTCCCAATGAAGAAGTCCGTGATGAAGTCTGCGATGAAGTCAATGAAAAAGGCGGCAAAGCCAACGTCGATGAAGACCGTGATGAAGAAGAAGGCAGTTAGCAAGATTGCGCGCGGCAAGCGAGCAAAGATTGCTGTCTTCAAAGGCAAGAAGGAGAAGACTGCATCAGGGCATTCTCGATCCGATCTCATGAAGACCAAGCACGGCCGCATTGTGAGCAAAGCACAGCATGCTCACGGCAAGAAGGCCTATGCCTACATCTCTGCCTGGACCGAGGCCGTGCAGAAGGCCAGGAAGGAGTTGGGCATCAAGGGATTCTGTGCAGTGAATGGGAAAACTGCTCAGGGCAAGGCACTTTATGTCAAGGCAAAGGCCATCTTCTCTGCCGCCTGAGACGCCCCCATCAGGGCACGGCCCTGGCACGGCCCCATGGTGAGCTTTCGTGGTCGTTCACGGAGCTCTCCTGCCCTGCCATTTTGTCTCAGCAGATGCTGAGAAAACCTACCGAGATCGCCAGTTCGAGGCCCAAAAAATGCGATGCCTGCGGCCATTTAAGATTACCATAAGCCACTTGAAAAGACATGAAAAGACGATGACCCTAAGGATGATGATCCTAGTGAAACTGAAACTGGTCTCATTCCAACCAGGCGGACGAGGTTAGAAGTCATCTGCTGGAACGGCTGGAGATCTCAGAGATGTTGGATGGTGATCCCCAAATGTCAGAACAGAATAGAAAATATGGGTATAAATATGCAAAGACACACAGACACACATTTGTATAGATGGATTATCATAGTCTATCATAGACTATAGAATACAAGCTATATAGTATTATATTTATTATACATGTCTGTCTATATTAGAATAAAAGCTATAGACCTCCTGAGGCTGCGGCATGACTTGTGGGTTCTCACGCTTGTTTTCGTCACGCTTGGCTGCACAGTTCGAGGTTGGACTACCTCCACACCTGCCGTGGGAGCATGGGTGAAAGCCTCTATGCTAGAGACCCAGTGGCTCCAGGATCTTGGCTGAGCCTTGGTAATTTGGACTTACACCCACAAATTTGCCGACAGAACACCAGTTTAATCATGGTTTAATCCATTTTTTGGGGGGATTTGGAAGATTTTCCAATCCCACTTCGAATAGTTTGATTTTTTTGCAGACCAAGGCACGACAGCGTCAGCGTAGGGAGCCCTGGCTGTGATCAGCACTGATGGGTTGAACCCTTGAAATCAGAGAAACTGTGGATATGGTCATCAAAAAAACTGGGGCGTCACCAAAATTCGCTGGTTTTCCCTTCCAAACTTGCAAGAGTAGATAGATTTTAGATGATTTTACTGGATTGATGGACTGGTGCACTTTTTGGGGGTCAATTTTTTCAGGCCATCCATATGGGGGTCCAGGCCAGTAGTAGCTGCCATTCTGGCTGGCTTCGTCCAGGTCTGGAGATGCAAGCCCACTTGCGGACTGCGCAGAAGTACAGCTTGCAGGATGTGAAGCGTCGCCCATGGGGAGTCATCCATCAAACGAATGGGGATTTAAGTATACCAAGAAAGTGGTTAGACGGATCATGAATATCATGAATCATCTGGGTATGTGGATAAAAATGCACTAAACATCACTAAACTACCCATGATTTTCCATGTCCCATCTCATGAGGGGATGACACGCCCAGCAGGAGAAGCCTCGGGAGGCGCGCTGCGCCTACAGCGCGCAAGTGCGTTGGGGGTGCCCGGAACGGGGCGGCTGAAGATTGGGTGGTTTCCAGAAATGGGGGTAGCCCAATAGCTAGATGGTTTATCATGGAAAATGACCCAAAAAATGGATGATTTGGGGGTACCTTCATGGATTGGAAACATCCACATATGATTCAACTTTCCTATACTTTCCTGGCAAAAATTGACATGAACAAACTTGCAGCTACCCTTGAGGCTGACCATTAGAGTTCTGTTGAACTTAGGAGGCCATGCCAGCTGGTACTTGAGGTTCATATGGTTTTTCTTCGAAGGGCAGAGCAACTTCGTGGTGTCAAGTATCTGGCGAGACTCGGAATTCAGATAGCATAGGATGTTCGAGCAGTGTTTTGTTTCCGGGTAGAAAGGCGGACCATCCTTAGACCAGTGCTCTCCAGCATCGTCCCCGTGGCAGAGTTTGGTTCCAGAATTTGGGGAGTGCAAGGGGATGACCGTCAGTGGATAGAGGCACGTGGCAGGGCGGTTGAAGATGTCCCTTTCATGTTCAACAAGCGATGGGGATCACAGGCTTTTCATCCATCATTGGACCATTGGTTCCATCTTAGTCTTGTGTTTGAGCCGTTACTAGGTCATCGATTGGTAGGTGATGCACTATTATACACGGATGTTTGATGTTGTTTTGGGGAAAACACATGGAAAATTGTCACCATCAAAGACAACAACCTTCATCCTGCTTTTGTGGAAAAAACAAGTTGGACCCGCCCTTCATCTCCCACATTTACGTTCTTCATATCACATTTTTCGTGGGTGAAAGAGTGGAAGACCCACGATTGAGACTTTCTCAACCTGCAAGACATGTTGCGCGTACTTTGAACATGCTGTATTCATCAAAGTCGCATGGTTTATCAGCATTTTCCCATGACAAAACCATTTTACATCAAATCTTTATCATTAAGCTTTCACCTTAAAGGGGAAATTGTATATATTGATCTTTATAAGTTTCCCCATAAAAAGAGTCATTTTGCATCAAATCTCTACAACTTCCATATTTAATATTTCAAAGAGCCGTTTTACATAAAATCTCTATCAGGTTCCCCATTCAAGAGAGCAAGTTTACAGCATTTTAAATCACTTTAGGGCCTAACTTTCGGGTTTTCAATGTTTTTCGGGTCCGGTTTTTGGTCTGCCCTATTTCCTGCTGCTCCCCAAAATTCTCAACGGTCAGGCCGTTGGGCCGGCGTGTTTTTTTTTGGTGGAGCCAATATGCAGAGGTTGTCGCCACTTGGAAGATGGTGTGGAAGATGGTGGTACGAAATGCCATGGGGTATACGAGGGTATCTACCTAAGATTGGCCATTGTATGGGGTACTACATATATACATAATATATATCATGTATCTATGATATTTATAAATACACACACACACACACGGGTAACACGAGACTAAAGCCATTGGATTTTGAGATACCCTCTTTTTGGACAAAGCCAAGATGGGTATTTACCCAGTACTCAAACATGGCTAGCTGGAAAATCCACTAATTATTGAGTTTGATGAACTTCGCAGCTAGACTAGATAAATGTTATAATCTTTTATAAACTTTTATAGAGGATTTCCCAGCTAGCCACATTTGATTACTAGGAGGGTGACCGTTGTTTCTAGGGTTGAACCACCACTATATGACGATATTTAGGTCAACTAACCGGATGTCTACTTTCACACGGAATCTTTTGCCATAAATGGGAAGTGTCCGATAAGAGACTGTCCGATAAGAAAATGTGCTGTAAATGGAATATGTTCTCACCAGCCAAAAAAGCATATGCAGGGGAGGGTATCTACCTAAGATTGGCCATGATATATATATATATATATAGGGTAATACATATATATATATATATACATAATATACATGTGTGTATATATGGGTATATATATATATTATACATGCATATAATATATTATATACACGGTAATGTGGTAAACCCAACAATCCACCATCCCCAGTTTCACCAGAAATGGGTAAACCTTCCAAAACTGAAGGTTTCCATCAAAGACCCACGGGACCACAGTGGGACATTGACTCGTCATAGGACCGCACTGGCAATGGGACATCCTAAGTTTCTGCAGGACAATGACGTAGACATGGAGATATTTCCATTTCCAGGTTAAATTACCAGATGGCAGATTTGGTACTGAATAAATGGCCAACTACTTTGAATTGTATCAAAGCATTTGATTTCATACCAATGAAGAGTTATAGATATTTTTCCCTGGAATCATTGGTTTACCCAATGGATTGGTCACTTCTACCCAGTGACATATCGCAAACCATCGAGTTTGCGGGATAATTTTGAGCCATACCCAGATGGTTCCGGATGGGGAACCAGGGATTGGATGCCGCCTTGCAACGCGGAGCTATTTGTTGTTGGTTTGCAAACATTGATTAAACATGTTTCTTTTTAATCGAAATTTGTGGGAAATTTGAAATACCCGTTCAAAAGATGGACAAAACATGGAAAACAGTTTGAAAGTAGAGATCAAAACCCAAAGAAAGGACAATTTTTTGACCGCTCCAATTTTGACCGAGACATCACTGACATCACCATCTATTTGGCAGTACTATTCACGAAATTACTGGTCCTCATTTTTGTGGGTGAAAAATCACCACTTTTGTTGATCAACTACCCTACATGTTTGTTGTCCGAAAGCATGGCAATTTTTTCCGGGTTTCGATTGGGCGAGAATTCGGTGTCTCAGTTGTGTACAATCACCATTTGTGAAATCTGTGTCACTTGCTTCCAGTGATGTTCACCAAGGAGTCACCAGCAAGGAGTCATGCGACTCGACCGAAGAGCCACGAGGCTCGAGGGGCGTTCCAGTGAAAAGACCGCGAGGTCCTCCGCTGCCACTGTGACGTGTTCACAGTGGTAGCGGAGCCCGGTATGTCGGGCGAGGCTGCTAATGGTGCTGCCGGCGTGGGCGATTCGAGCTCTACTTGGAGGGACAAGGACCCGCCACCCATGTTTGATGGGGACATAGACCAGTTCAAGTCCTTTCTGAGAGATCTGAAGATATGGAGACATGAGACAGATGTGCCGGTTCGAAAGCATGGAGCAAAGATCCTTAGATGTCTTTCTGGTTCAGCAAAGGCAGTTTGTGATGAGATAGACGTAGATCAGCTGTTGACAGAACAGGGAGCTGACATGATAGTGACCAAGTTGAAGGAGTACTTTGCACCACACCTTGAAACCTCCATGCCAAAAGCGTTTGAGAAGGCAGTGTATGGAGAGCCCAGGAAAAGCAAAGACGGTTTCAGCGAGTTCATTTTGAGGCAAGATGCTGCCTACCGCGAACTAGCTGAGGAAGGTGTCAAGCTCACTGATGACGTCAAGGGCTATGTCATGTTTCGTCAGGCCAACTTGAGTCAGATGCAAGAGGATCAGGTCACCACGTGGACTCAGGGCAGCTACGATAGGTCAGCTGTCATCAAGGCCTTCCGCAAGTTGGACAAGGTGCAAAAGGACAAGAGCGGCAAGCACTTTGCAACTTATGAGGATGGCAGTGAAGATGAGATGCAGAGTGATGATGGCGACAGTGAGGAGTTTGTGTACCTAGGTGAGAGTGACCTGCAGCAGGTCTACGAGGAGAGTGAGATCCAGGAGGCGTTGGCGACCTATCAGCAGGTGCGCAGAGCAATCAAGGACCAGAAGGTTGGCCGAGGGTACTATGCCCCCAAAGGTGGAGTCAGTGTGTCTCAATCCACTGGGTCTGGAGGAAAGGGAAACAGCAAATCAAAGATTTCTGGGTCCATCAAGTTCAGTGGGAAAGGCGGTGGGACGAAGGTCCACATTGACTTGTTGAAACTGCGCACAAAGTGTGCGCGCTGTGGCCAGTTGGGTCACTGGGCGCGAGAGTGCGTCAATGAGCCGGACAACCGCGGCAAAAAGAGCGCAACTGAGGGAGGCACCGCCAAATCTGGTTTCTTTGAGGTTAGTGAGACCGATGGCCAACGCTTTCAAGTCACTCTTGGTCAATGCATGAAGCCACATGAACATCAGCATGTACATCCTCTCCCCGATCCCCAACGTGATCCAAGTGCTTTTGAAGTCGGCATAGTTGACACCGCTGCTCAGGGCGGATTGGTGGGTCGCGAGAGATTGCGCCAGCTGGAAGAGGCGCTTCAGCTGCAGGGTCTCAGGATTCGATGGTTGGATAAGAAAGCCCAAGCAAGAGGGATAGGGGGTGAAGCTGCAGTTTGTGGTGTGGCGGAGATTCCAGTAGGAGTGGCCGGCGTCAATGGATTGATAGAAGTGACTGTCGTAGAAGATCGGGTTCCACTTTTGCTTTCCATCAAGTTTTTGAAAGAGGTTGAGGCAATTGTAGATCTTGTTCATCAACGTTTGGAGCTCCGTCGTTTTGGGAAGCAGTGTGCACTCACTCATCTTGAGACGGGCCACATTGGTGTCAATGTCATGCATTTTGCCAAAGGTGGTTGGAAGTATCCAGGTGAGAACAGCGAGCGATCTCATGATTTCAGGTTTTGGTCCACAGCCGTTTCAAGCTCATTGGCATTCATGAGTCACATCGATCTCACAAAGTCGAAGAAGGTGATCTTCCAGCATGGATCTGCTCAGGCGAATGGTGAAGATTCAGCAATCCGAGGAAGCCGAAGTTCCAAGGGGAGCACCAGCTGGAGTTCTCAATCCAGAACCCGCGCGCCGAAATTGGCGCGTTCTGTTCGAAAAGATCCTCGATCTGATGGAGTTGGCACGAGTGCAAGCAAAGCTCAGCTCTTGGCAAGACGCTGGATCAGCGTATGGATTTCCCTCATGCTCGCAACCAGCAGTTGCACCCTTGCACTCGGTGCATGCCTTCCCTTGCGGCAATCAATCGAGGGAGTTGCACATGAAGGAGGAAATCTATGCAGAGCTGGTGGAGAAAGGAGCTCCACTGGGATTGAGGAAGTGCAAAGAGCCGCCACGAGTTCCCTCAAGGAGCTGCACACATCCTGCCCCAGCACTTGCAGGAGCTGGGAACCAAGTTCAACGAGAGATTTGGTGTCGGGACTGCCACTCCCGATGGATGGTGGATCCCATAGTGATGAGCCAGGTGCAGTCCAAGGTGCCAGTGATCCAGTTCAATGGCAAGGTGTTCAACATGCATCCCACCACGGGAATGCCGAATCTTCCCAGCAAGCTGAAGCCCAGCGCCAAGCACTCCCCGAGGAGCCCCGAAGTCAGGCTGAAGACCCCCACAGAGAGGAGGCTGCAGACCCCCACACCAAGAAGTGTCAGCACGATGGAGGGAACCCCTGTGAGGACTCCCATGAGGCCGCAAGAGGCCGAGGCACCTCTCTGCAAATGCGGAAAGCCCGCAACGCAACTGATTGTCAAGAAGGAGGGTCCCACTCAGGGAAGGCTGTTTTGGAAGTGCACGGAGAGAGTGTGCAACTTCTTCGAATGGGATGCGGAGGAGGTCAAGCGTCTGCAGAGGAAGGCACTGCAGGAGAAGGAAGACGAAGAGATGAGGAGAGCCGAACAGGAAGCAGTGGAGGAGCGTCAATGGATGGTGCAGAAGACGATGGCAGCAGCGGAGGAGAGGCATGCTGCCTTGATGCAGGAGGAAAAGATGAAGCACCAAGGAGAAGTGGAGCAGCTGAAGAATCAGCTCTTCTGGCTGACAGCGGTGGCGGGGGAGGAGAGAATGGGCGAAGTGTTTCAGAGCCCGTTACTGCAGCAGCAGACCATGATGAGGGCGATGGAGATTCGCCGACAGATGATGGAGGAGGAAGTGCAAGCAGCCAACAACAACAACGATCCAGGCATGAGCAGCAGTGGCATGTGAGGACAGAGCTTTCCGATGAGGAGATGACGCGGTGGAGAGAGGAGAATGCCCCTCGGGCCTGCACATTGAGGAGCCAACGACAGTGGGATCTGTGGGCGCAGCGGCAGATCGAAGACAAAGATGAGGCTCTGTATGAGCGCAAGGTGTCCCAACACTTTTGGCTCCGCAGTTTCACCAATGGAGCCTGGACACTTCAACATGGCATTTTACCCAGTTTTGACCACACCCAGCAGCAAGAAGCAATCGGCATTTATGAGGAGGAGGGCTTCTGGCAAGAAGCATTTTATGAAGAGCCTGTGGAGAAGGCTTTATCAAAGAGCTCCAGGAAGAGCATCAACAAGAATATGAAGCAACTGGTAGTTGCTGAAGTTTTCTCACCACCAAGGGTGAGCCAAGCCGCAGAGGAGATGGGACATGTGAAGGGAGGAGCATATGATCTAGCGACTGGCTATGATCTCTCCAAGAAGCAAGACCGCAGAAGGGTCAAACAGGAGCTCCGGCAAACTGACCCTGACCTCTTGGTCATATGTCCACCGTGCGGTCCCTTCTCCATCTTGCAAAACATCAACATTGCCCGCTTCGGCAAAGAAGTTATGCAACTCAAGTTGGCCGAAGGAAGAGAACACTTAGCATTCGGTATGGAGCTATATGAGTGGCAAACACGAAGAGGCAAGATGGCCATCTTCGAACATCCAGCAACTTCAGCAGGATGGGATGAGGAGGTGGTTCTCCGAATGCTACGACGACCAGAAGTGCTGAGGGTAAGAGCCGATCAGTGTCAGTACGGTTTGGCCGTCAAGGGTCAGCCCAACAAGAAGCCGACCGATTTCATGGTCAACACACCACAACTAGCAAGCAAGCTCAGCAGGCGATGTCATGGCGGACATCAACACCAACCCTTGATGGGTGGCATAGCACGACTGGCTCAGGAGTACCCCAAAGCACTTTGCAGGGCAATGATTCAAGGTGCCGAGGAGTCTCACAAGGCGAAGACCGAGAAGATTTGGGCTGCTGAGGAGGCCCCGGTGAACGCCGAGGAAAGAGACTTAGAAGAGCTGTTGGATGAGGAAGTGGAGCGTCAGGAAACGCTTCCACCAAGAATTCATAGCATGAATGAGCGAACTCGTGATGAGAAGGCTCATGAGGACCCTCTCGAAGAAGAGGAAGAAGATGGCAGTAGTCAGTCATTGACAAGGACTGACAAGCAGCTGATACAGAAGCTGCACTGCAATCTTGGCCATCCTGGAAACATCGAGTTCGCAAAAGCCTTGCGATTGGCGAGAGCTAGAGGAGCAGTGTGGAGGTATGTCAAAGATGAGTTCCGATGCCCAACATGCGAACGCAATGTGCGTCCAAAACCGGCTAGACCAGCCGCTCTTCCCAAGAATTTTGAGCCAGGGAGAGCTTTGGGAATAGATGTGGTGTTTTTCCCAGGTCTAGATGTGCGCAAGGTTCCGGTACTCAACATGACAGATCTTGCCACCGGATATCAAATGCTAGAGCCGTTAGATTCCACACTGTCCAACCATGTGTGGGAGAAGTTCTATGGCACTTGGGTTCGCACTTTCAGCATGCCCGAGATGATTCTGCTTGATCAGGGCAGAGAGTTTGGCAAAGACTTTTCAGCCAAAGTCTCAGAAGCAGGCTGTCTTCTGAAAGTCATTGGTGCCAGGGCACCATGGCAGCAAGGACGCACAGAGAGGCACGGCGGCCTCGCAAAGGAAGTTTTCATCAAGCTGAGGGAGGATCTGCTTCCCGTGACGTGGGCAGAATGGAAGCTTTGCGTCCATGCAGTAGAAGCAGCCAAGAACAGAATGTACAACAAGAATGGCTTCAGCCCTGCACAAAGGCAGATTGGGTACAACCTAAGGTTACCCGGCAACCTGGGATCTGATGATCCCTATGACCCACGCTGATGCTGAAGCCTACCAACTCAGAGATGCAGAGGCTTCTCGAGATACAACACAAGGCGATGGAAGCATTCATCCGCCACACAAGCAGCACAGCCATCAACAAAGCAGCCAAAGCCAGGAGTCGCACCAACATCACAACATCAATGTTGGAGATGTGGTGTACGTCTTTCGCGTACCCCTGCAGCGGAGGAGGAAGGCAGAAGAAGACTTGGAAGACCGTGAAGGCCGCAGAGCGACATGGGTGGGCCCCGGAGTAGTGGTCATGACGGAAGGAGCCAATGCGTGGCTCTCAATTAGAGGAGAGTTGTGGAAGTGCGCCAAGGAGCAACTCCGCAAGGCCACGGAAGAAGAGGAAGTGGCCCGCGACATGCTCAATGAGGAGTTTGAGGAGCTTAGAATGAGCATGGTGAGGAAAGCCAGCAAGAGAGGCTTTAAGGATATCACGAATTGGCCACATCCAGAAGACGATGAGGAGGAGGAGACCGAAGAACGACCAGCCCAGCGACCACGGCTGGAAGAGGCCAATCAAGAGGGCGATCAAGGATCAGAAGGATACACTCCAGGATCATTGGCGGACACAATTGAGGAGCCAATGGAAGAACCCGGAGAAAGGATAGCAGCTGAGAGCCACAGGATGTGCGAGAGGTTGGATGGCACACTGCCAAGAATGCCAGCAAATAGCAACTTTGGCCCACATCGCCGAGAGAGGCACCAAGAACGATGGGGTCCATACAGAGGTGGCATTGCACCACAAGGTGCTCATGATGAGGAGGAGGATGAAGAAGGCAGAGGAGATCAAGACCTGTGGCTCTACGATGAGGAAAGACAAGTCATCGTGAGAAGACACAACCAAGAAAGAGCAAACAGGTTCACTCCCAGCCTCAGCAGAGGATGTCCAGTTCATCCCAAATTCCTCACGTCCGAGAGAAGGACGGTCAAACAGTACGGCAACGGACAATCCACCACCACACGAGAGAACTGGCGAAGCGAAATGGGCAAGCCTGGAAGTTCTCAAGAGTCAGGTCCTCAAAGATGGTGGGTCGGCTATACTGAGTTCAAGCTCCGCAAGATCCCTCCCGAAGTGACCTTGATGGTCAAAAGAGGCTCTGATGAAGTGAAAGAGGAGGATATCAAGCCAGAGGAGTGGGAGAAGTGGAGGGTAGCCGATGCAGCAGAATGGGCCAAAGTGGAGGCTACGGGAGCAGTTCGAACGATGTCAGTGGAGGAGTCTCTAGATGTGGAGCAGCAGCTGAGAGAAGCCAATCTACAACAGAGAATCCTCCCCTCAAGGATTGTCCGACGCTGGAAGCCAGCAGAGCAGCCCGGAGTTCCTCCCACCATGAAGTCTCGATGGTGTGTCAGGGGTGACAAAGACCCTGACTTGCTTGATTTGATCAGGCATGCGCCAACCGTGACGACTGCAACTCTTTCTGTTGTTCTTCAACTGGCCTCTAGCAAGTTGTGGCAAGCAGCAGTGGGTGATCTGCGCAATGCATTTATGCAATCTGACTGGTTAAAGCGACCAGCCGGTCGGTTGTTTTGTCGTCAGCCAAGAGGAGGCTTGGATGGGCTGGATCATCGACAGTTGATAGAGGTGTTGGCTGGAGCCTATGGTTTGGGAGATGCGCCTGCCCACTGGCGCAAAAGCCTGAAGAAAGCTCTTTCTGCACTCCATCTTCGACAGTCAAGTCTGGATCCATGCGTGTTCAAGTGGTTTGAAGGTGAGGAACTAGGAGGGCTCTTAGTTGTGGAGGTAGATGATCTCTTTGCAGTTGGCAACTTCAGGTTCTTTCAGGTGATGAACGAGTTGAGGCAGCGGTTTCAATTTGGAAAGTTTGTTTATCTGCAAGAGGAAGAGCAAGGAGCTTCTTTTAATGGAAGGAGGATTCAGCAGAAAAGCGACTTCAGTTTTGAGATCGACATGGAAAAGTTTGTCACAGAGAGAATGTCAGAGGTAGTTTTGGAGAAGGGAAGAGCATCAAATCCAAGTGAGGATGCCACGACTCAAGAGAAAGAGGCAGCAAGAGCTGCCATAGGCAGCTTGACATGGGCTGCAAAAGAGGGCCGACCAGATGCGGCCGCTGTTGCAAGTTTGTGCGCTTCAAGTTTGTCATGTTTGAAAATTCAAGACATTCTAGACCTCAACAAGTGCATCCGAGGAGTCAAGGCGACAGCAGGTTTGAAGATCAAGATCCAAAGCATCCCAGTAGATCAGTTGTGCTGGGGAGTAGTTACCGATGCTAGCTATGCGAATGCAGCAAAGGGGAAGTCTCAAGGTGCTTTTGCAGTGATTGCGTATCACCGCGACATGATCAGCAAAGGTTCTGCCACTTGCAATCTCATGCACTGGAGAAGTGGAAAGATTCATCGAGTGGTGAATTCCACTCTTGCTGCAGAAACTCAAGCCTTTTCAAGAGGTTTGTCAGAGCTTAGCTGGGCAGTAACGGTATTCAACGAATTTCTGGCCAAGGATTTTGACCTCAAGCAATGGGAA
This sequence comes from Symbiodinium sp. clade C Y103, assembly GCA_003297045.1. Taxonomy (NCBI): domain Eukaryota; class Dinophyceae; order Suessiales; family Symbiodiniaceae; genus Cladocopium; species Cladocopium sp. clade C. The sequence continues at coordinate 124,346 of BGPT01001438.1, read as the reverse complement.
GCCAAGGCGAAAGAGAAGCGGCTGTGCGCGATGATGAGAGAAGACTCTGATGAGAGATTGAGAGACGGCATAGGAATCGTAGACGCGAAGTCATTGTTTGATCACTTGAGTAAGGAAACAGTTGGAACCACTAGTGATAAGCGAACGGCTTTAGAGATGCAAGTGATCAGACAAACGCTGAACGAAACCGGCACTAGCATTCGATGGGTTCCACACCCATGCATGATCGTAGATGCTCTCACCAAGTGGAATGGTAATGTGACTCCTCTGATTGACATGTTGGACAGTGGAATCTTGTCCTTAACTGGAAGCAACAATAAAAGTTTACCAGCTGTGAAATCTGTGTCACTTGCTTCCAGTGATGTTCACCAAGGAGGCAAGGAGTCATGCGACTCGACCGAAGAGCCACGAGGCTCGAGGGGCGTTCCAGTGAAAAGACCGCGAGGTCCTCCGCTGCCACTGTGACGTGTTCACACCATTCATATAATCGGCAAATGATCTTTCAATGGGCCACTTTCCATAGTTATGTTGAAATTACCAGAGAGCAATTCAAAAAAAACTCATTTTCTTGGATTTCAGGATTTCAGACTTAGAGCCAACTGATTCTGGGGATATGCTCTCCTTTACATCTTTGGGACTATCTTCATCGATGACGGGAATGCCTATGTTACCGACCGGACCAGACCAGAACCATAGTAGAATCCAGGGATATTTGGCATCATACAACCATTGCAATATATTGCAAGTATTTGAGATGACAATGATGATCCCCAAAATTATATAGTCATAATTACTAATATGTTGTTCCAATGATACTATTATCATGAATCGAAGGAAAAATCAAAATCCTCTCCGTTGCTGAGGAAACTCCGGAGGGCCACGACGAAAGAAGCTGCTTTGGAGCAAGTGGCGAAGGTAAAGAAGGCACTATCTTTTTCCATGGCTTGATAGCTTTCCCATGGCTTTCCCATTGGCTTTCCATCACGGGGGACATCGTTGCATCGATGAAATCACCGAACATTGTGAAGCATCATGAAGCATCCCTAGTTTTCCTTCTTAGTTGGGGTTTGATGTCTCCAATTCAGGTTGAAAATGACTGTGAGTCACCGAAGGCCTTCGCATCTCCGCTGCTACCGTCTGCCTTCCAACAACTGCATGCGGAGACCGGGGTGGAACGACAAAGGTGCAGACAGGGTGACAGGGTCGTTATAGCTGCAAGGGGATGCTGCAGTGAGCCTGGGATAAATTGTATAGGAACATGGTTTCTACGATATTCTATGAATGAGTTTCCGACCAGTTACACTGGTGCCAAATTGCGAGGAAAACATGTTCAGGAGTCAAGTCATGTGTTTGAACATATAGTGTATACTCCCAAGCGATGGCCATCTAAATGGAGAAAATTATGATACACAGTGGAATTTTGGTTTCTTCCAACATGTTCAGACAAACGGGAAACGAACAGGACATCAGGGGTTTGGATTTGCCCTGTACGCACACAGGAAGAGACAGCACTTGGGCAACAAAGCCTGGTTCAATCTGCTGATTGGAGCCTTTCGGTGGCACAAGCTATCAGGATTGACCAGTTGGTTGATGGTTATAGGCTATAGGATTAAGCCACGGCAGTTACGGACCTACCCTTTGTACATCTCTGTACATATTCAGGAAGATCATAATCCAGAAGCTGGTAATCCCCAATTTTTTTGTTCAAGCACCATGGATCATCATGGATCATCATCTATCGGTGGATGCCCAGGCCCTGTGTTTCTTAGGTCATGCTGTGTGTCAATACCATCGTGATTGGCATTGAGACCGATTACTCCAGGGGTCGAAAGTTGGAGGAGCCCGGATGGTTGGATGGGAGAATCGGCATCATGGGATCCCTAGGGCCCTAGGGCATCAAAAAAGATGTGGAAAATTCATAGTTTCCCTGAGTAAATGATCTACACAGGATTAAAATTACTATAAATGGATGGGTTTTCCACATCTGTGTTGCTTTACGGGAGGGTATTAAAACCGAATCACGATTTGCGCTAGGCCGATGGAGATTGGCTGGTCATTTGTGGTATCCACTTTTTAGGGGTACCAAATTTTAACCATACCCAAGGCATGTTATGCCTAGGATTAGCCATTCCCAGCGGATGAATGTCCCACTACACTCACCGGAGGGGCTGCTGCTAGGACAAAACCACATTCACATGTTCGTTTTGATGGTCCCCTCAACTCAACTGTTCCCTCAAAATGAAAACCCCAAATTAAAAAAAACATGACTTCCCGCCTGTGTGCAGGCAGGGATTTCCCATTTTTTGGGTAACCGTGCTGACCTTGGAAAGGTCTGGCCATCAGGATCGCTTAGTATTCTTTATCATCGAGACGCTCTTCGCAGTGACTTTCTTTAGCGAGGTCATTGTGAGGTGCGACGAGCGGAGCGGTTTGGGTTTTGCCGCCAATGGTTGGTTTCCATTTTCCAATTTTTAAAAGTGGAACTCGATACACACAGATGTTATTGATAGATAATGATAGATGCATTACAGATCTATAAATCAACTATCTATATGTTACTTTTCTGTTTGATACACCAATCAGCCCATAAGTCCTGTTCAAGAGGATGCATCACAATTTGGCCCTATCAGGATGCATCACCATGGCTGGGAATATGCCATCGATCCGTGGAATATTTTCGACTACTGCCTCGTGGTGCCTTGGAGAAGTTCACGGCAGATCCGGCGATCCGCGGTGTCCGGCATTTTTTTACAGTGAATTAACATAGCTATATAGATCACCCATTTAGATGATTTAGCAATGAAAGATGGTTATTTTCCATGGCCATGTTATCTTTCCAGATGGTATTTTTTTGTTGCAAGTCCGTAGTCCATGGATTGTTATTGCTAGATATTACATTGTTGTCCATATGTACCATGATCAACACAACATGGCATAGTTTCGTGCAGAAGCAATGGCAATGCTCATCCCCACATTAATCCCTTCTCCCTTAATACTAAACAGACTCCCACCCTCCCGCCATGTACAACAACCTAGGGGTAGTGATTCTTGGGGGGTATTTTAGTATTAGGGTGGAGTGCAATGCAGAGTGCCATGCAGTGTGTGATGCAAAACTGAAATATACAAAAGATATTGCCAAAAATTGGACGCCAAAGGTTTGCCCTTAATCATCAGATCGAAACCTTAATAAGAAAACAAAGGCAATGCCAGGGACTAATACTAAACCACCCCAATCCAACTAGTCTTTATTGTCAAGGAGTGAAACCACAAAATGAGGCCTTGATTCTTAAATTAGTTTCTAAAAGGGATCAATTAAAACTCAAATTGATCAACCTGAAATTTTCCTAAATAACAGCCGGGCCTATTTTTTTTTCTTGAGGGGAGGTTTAGTAAAGGGAAGAAGGGATTGCAAGGGGGTAATGCACCTTTTTAGAGAATCCCAACTCCATATGGGTCTGTTTGAAAGTAGGGTACCCCAAAATCTAGTGTTTTATCTTTACTGTATGTTTTTCCATGAAAGTGCAATTTGATTTTCAGATATGCCCATACACCATTATATCTGGACCATGGCATGAACATGGATTCGAATCATAGTTTTCCACATTTGTTCCACATCTGGGTTTGTCTGAAAATAGGGTACCTCTAAATGGGTTCATCACTATTTTCCCCATAAAATGGCTAATCCATTGGGGGTACAGTATCCCCTAAGACAAACCCATATATATATATATATACATACATACATATGTATATATACATACATACATATGTATATATATACATATATATATATACATGTATGTATGTATATACATAATTAGACATACATATTTTCACCATCGGTGCCCAGCTGCACCTTCCATCACCAGGTCTTCGGCTGGACGGATGTCTTGGTGTCCGTGACCGACACGGGGAGTGGCGGCCTCCGGCTGGCCACTGGGATAAGTTTCGGTGATTTGGAAATTGGAGGCTGTGACTTCTTCAAGAATTCAGTTCAAATTCTGGATCATTAAGGATTATGATTATGATGGATTATGATATATATATATATGTATACATGATATGATTGATATGTTTCAACTCAACTTATTCTTAAGAAATCAGCACATCTTATATCATGGGCAAAACCCAGGTGTTTATCTTGAATAGTCATGTCCCTTCCCCTGTCAAACAGCTCGAAACGAAAGCTTGGTTTTGTGTTTAGATCTATTAATTGCGAACTGAATACCATTAACAGTCATGACCCTTTGAGATGTATTTCAGGGTTGTCTATGGTTATTGGCTGTATATCTCCATTTCAGGAGGTTAAACCATATTAACCCCAAATTTTGATGGTTAAATCGTGTTAAACCACCAATTTGACCATGTCAGGGGGATGGGAATGGATGGCTTCCCGTTGGTTGTGCCACTTTAGGCCTCGTCCTTGCGGTTGTTTCGACTGCTGCGGGTGGTGCGAAGCATTCGGGGCATCAAGGTGTTGGCAGGTGGGCGAGCGCGGGACGTGGGGAAACCATGGAACATAGGGCCCTGCGCAAATGCCCAGGAATAATCAGATGAAAATCGTAGAATGATGATTTTCTATCATTTTTGTCGGGTTTCACATTCAATTGGTAATAGGAGGAATATCCTTTCCGACTAGATGACTCTGCTTCTTTCTCTGTTTTTTTACAGTCCATGGTTGGCCATGTTTTCTCATGAGGTGTTGGATATGATGTGGATCTGAATTCTGCCTCCAAAGATGTTCCAAAACTGTCCATTTTCAAGGTGAAGGGGAGTTTCCAAGTTTGAGTTTGGGCTAATCCCATTCCTTTGTTCACAGGACCTTGTTAAGTTATTCTTGGTCTGTGGCGGAAGTCTTGAAATGGTATAGCCGACCTCCTCATCAGTCTCCTTTTGGGTCTAATTTACATACATGCTTATCTAAATTTATCTATATGAAATACGTGAAAGGGTTCACATAGGTTGCTTGCGTGTCCTGTGACTATCTGCGCCCCTGGAAGGTCTTTGGGTAGTCATCCAGGGTCTTCTGGACTCCTATCGCACGGTGCTTTGGGTAGGCGGGTCGGTTTTTTTTGGAACCGTGGGCCGCGAGTCCTGATCACCACTCAAAACTCGGCTTTGGGAATGAATGAATCAACAAGTTTAAAAAAACTCATGTGTTTTCCTTCTGATTTTGATCAGTGTTTTTTGGGACAAACGTCATCAAAATGATACAGATGATATAGCCTTGCATCATGGATGATCAAGAAAAGGACCATTTGAAAGGCCTGCATTATTGACCAAGCTGGACGAATCCTTAGCCCAAAAGCCGCATGCCTCATGGATGCGGCAGCCTGAAAAGAAAGATCTGCTATCATCTCATTGGATGAAGATGGATTTGATATGATGATATCACAATCGTCCGGAATATGATGTGTTTCCTATCTTACATAAAATATAATGAATATTATATAATATTATGATATACTGATAATCTTAGGCATACGGCATACTACACTGACTCACTACACACAGTCCTTTGAGTCACTTTCAATGTCCCCACTTTTTGGTGTTCCTTGATCCAATCCGATCACTTCCGCCGCGCCAGCTTTTGCGGCAGCTTGATTGCAGAAGAGGGGAGGGAGATGGGTCATATGTGCCATGGTCAAGTTACATGGCCAATTTTCCCACTTTGGGGGAATCAATCCGGACTTTTCACGGCCAATTTTATGGATTCCCCAATGATGTTGGGATGACATGGGATAGCAATTATCCATAATTCACCCTGTACCCTGCACCATGGCACATGTGAGTTGTCCGTATTTCTCTGTTGTGCTGATGAATTGGTTGTTCGCTCTCCTGGGAGGGTTCCGTTAACGGCCAGCAACAGCTGCCCAAAGCTGCTTTTGTGGTTTGAGATGAGTTTAAACTTTAAACCTATTTTTAGAGAGATGTTTTGTTTTACTATTTGAACATCCGTTGTTCTGCATACTGAGCTGATGAATCCTGACTATGAACGAGTTGCATTCTTGTTGGGTTGAACCCAACCCTCCAGAGGAAGGGGTGATTCCACCCTCGCTGCGCCTAGATGTGGATCTTTATCTTCTGCTTTGGCGCAGCGCTTTGTGTCCTCGATCCTTGGTGAAACGCAGTGAAACGTCGGCCAAGCTCAAGGAGCCAAAGGGATAAACCATGGGTTTCTCAGCGGAGCAATCCGGCAACTGAGGGTGGCCAAGATCGCTTTGCCTTTGAGTATTGGTACATTGGCCACAAGTACGTGGGCTCAGTTCTCAGAGCGATGCTGACGATGTTGCAGGCTGGACTGCCATGGTCAAGATCTGACGCGCGAACATAAATGATCATCAATGGATGGTTTTAACCATCCCTAAATGATAGGTTTATGGCAAGGGGTTGCCAACTTGGGCTTATATAGTACTCATCCTGAGGAATCTGCTAGTGAATAAGTTTGGTTGAATCATTTCGTTAGATGATTTACTTGTTTCAAAACAATGTGATTTTCCATAGCTGTGTTAAAATACCAGATGGCAATTAGAAAGAAAATATAAGAGTCAAATCCAATCCCATTTTTTTAGTGGCAAACTGAAGCCTTTCCATCGTATCACATCTTTTTGAGGGCTGCGGCTACATGGGGCTGAGGGTCTCACCAGAAATACCGTGGATATCTAGATATCTGTGGCAGGCAGCATATCGGGGGGCCAGCTCTACCATAGCTATGTAAAATAACCAGAGCATATATCTTATATCATAATTCTAAGGCAGGAATTACCATTCTGGACAACTTATCGCATACTACAATTTAATGGTTCATCACTCTTGCAAACCATAACATTCGAGATTGGAATTCGCGATCCAATTAGATACAAGGGGGTAATTTGTTAGCCACACATATGGGGCAACCTTGGAGATGGATCCACAATGAATATCACATGGGAGGGGTGGATTCGTTATCCAAAACATACGCCAGGTAACTTCGTTCCCGATAGCATAGGAGATTTTCTCTAGATTTTGCCGCGGTTTCGCTTTTTGACGATTTCATTCATCGAAAAAAGTCTGGATCTGGAAAAACCTGGAGAATGGCAACACCCCAAAAAAAATGCATTTTCCTTGGGTTTTTCAACTTTTTTCATAGGGGTTGCAATTTCCAGGTTTTTCGTGATCCAGAGTTTTTTCGAAGATTTTGGCCCGGATTTTTTTTTCGAAAACCGAGCGTGTGATCATAGAACTGGCTTGTCGTGGGCTATGTCATTGCGGGGGGGGAGGGATCGCGATCCACCACATGCATGGAGTGAAACCGTGCTCCATAGACATAGAAGGGGTGGATTCGTGATCCATGGCATATGAGGGGGCAATTCGTGATTTGATTTCAGTGACACTGGCTTGTTGGGGTCAAAGGTTACCACGGCTCTGCGCTGTCACGGAGGCAAAATGAGACAAAACAAGTTTGGGATACTACGTGAATGCTGAGCAGTGTCAATATGGATCTTTTCCACCAAAGTCTAGGATCCAACGCATTNCGGAGGCAAAATGAGACAAAACAAGTTTGGGATACTACGTGAATGCTGAGCAGTGTCAATATGGATCTTTTCCACCAAAGTCTAGGATCCAACGCATTTGGATGATTCAAGTCTGACAAAACGCAAATCCATCAAAAACAGGATGGATCTGGATTAGCTATGGGGGATGGCGCGTCTTGGCTTAGAATAATCCCATGATATCCTCATATTTTCGTTGCTTGCATCCTATTTTTTTACATCCATTCCATCCCATTCAGATCTCTATTCTATTAACCACCAACATATCCCCATCCTCCTGAACCCCCGGTGTTTTCCGCACGGGTGAAACCTGCAGGTGGCCACCTTTGATCGATGGGCAGAGAACGTGGCAAGGCCGCTCTTTCACGTGCCTTGGATGGTGGCGGTTGTCACCCCAGCTGCAGTAGATGGTTTTTTATGGGATATGACGGGGAATAGATGGTGATGAATGGTGAATATAGATGAATATAGTATGTTTATATTGGATAGTTAGTGGTGATTTAATGGGGACTTTACGGTGATGAATGGTGAATGTATTAATATACCCTAGCGGTGATTGATGGTGATGAATTGTGATTCATGGGGATTTGAAAGGATTTCATCATATTTGACCAACAATGGGAGATGGTCAATCCCAAAAATCCCGAAGAGAAATGACTATTGGTGATTGGGATTTATGGAAATGACCCGGGGATTCACAGGGATTTCATCAACAAACACTGGGAACCCTCCGGTGTCATCAAACGTAGCTAGCGGGGAAATCACAAACAAATGGCCTTTGATATGGGAAATTCATGGAACAAAATGGAACATGAGAGATTTTCCAGCTAGCCATGTTTGGAGGGTAAGTGGACTATCCAATCCTTGCCCAACTTGTAAGTGAGCAACCGACTTGCTAGTGGACTGTGACCATATAACCGCTATTGTAAGCCCAACTTATTGGAGAACTTATTAAGTCGCGCAAACCACTAAGTGGGGCCACCAAGTACAAGAAAACCATAATGCCATTCGTTGTCTGCGCTTGGTTGGGCCGTAGTTTTTCAAGCAAATCATAGTTGTGATCACTAAAAACTTCCAGGGAAGGTTGAACATACTCATTTTTCTTTGAAATAAATGTATATACTGTATACAGATAGGTATATATATATATATGCATATATTGATTGATATGTTCATCAAACCCCAACATGCCCATTGGGCCGATCATTGATATTATCCACCAGGACCTTCCATGGATTCTCCATGGATTTTCCTATCGGGCATGGTCCCATCAGGTGGCTCCCATGGCCACTCCAGTGCTCTTCCTTTGCATCTTTGTTGGGGTCCCAAGCGATCCCAGTTGTGCAAATCTTTCCGGAAATTGTGGGGACTTAAGAACTCTTAAGATTACTTGTATCCAGGTGTCGGATGGGCTATGCGAAATACGTGTTGGATGCGCTTGGATGGGTTGATGGCTGTTTGTCTGGATCCAGAATCTAAGATCCGGGACATTCCAGTTTGGGAAATGCTGGGACAGGGGTAGCTTTGTGGGCCACGTACATTTTAAATCAGGGCTGGCTGTACTGCAACAATTTCGAAGCCACGTGGGGCAGGAATTATTCCTTCTGAGTATGTTTGAGTGCTATATGCCATGGCTGTGGCCAACAAATGCCTTGAATCCAACACAACAAGTGCCACAGGTTATGGCAGAAGTTGAGGACAGGGACCCGGAAGAAGACAGATCGTAGGTGAGAAGTGCCTAAAACCTAGTTGATCTTCAAAAAAACAGTTCTCAAACTGATGGTTTCGTCAGTATGGTCCCCACGAAAGCAACATTTTGTTTGCCCAATCGCAGCTGGAGTGAGGTCGTTAGCTTTGGAACTCTGAACATCCTGGTTGCGGTGCGGAACCAAAGTGTTGCCAATCATCCCACAGGTGTTTCCGACAGAACCAGGGCCATGGGTTTCCCTACGAAAGACGACCAAGGACCTAGATGATTTGGATGATTTTGGAGTCATTGATCATATATTCAAGCTAAATATATCAACATATAGATATACATATATTGTAGCCACATAATAATACATAATATGCATATATATATATATACATATATAATCATATATATGCACCATACGAAACCTGTAAGAAACCCACATTTGGCATCCACATGTTTGGCTTCATCGTCGAGGTCATGGTTGAGCGCATCTCAGTGATCACTGCTGATCGCCGGACCCACGCCGAGCAGGTGGGGTTTCAACGGGTTTTTACATACAAAAATGACCCTCCAGTAGACAGACATAGCTATTGAACATGGACCCTTTATAGATGATGAAGTGATGATTTTCCATAGTTCTGCTAGTTTAGCAGAGGGTATATAATTACCATTAGTCACCATTAATCACCATGAATCAGCATTAGTCAATTATTTTATCAATTGTTAAATCCCAATGACTGACGATTATATCATCACCTCTTTCTTCCAGTGCAGACTGGTTTCCATTGCCTTAAAGTTGGGTCAAACGCCCCAGCGGTTTTCCACAACTTGGCTAGGCTCGTGTTCGCATGGAAGCAGTGCCTCGGCGTCTCTGCTCCTCACCACCGTTCATCGATGGTGCAAATGGTTTAAAACCCTGTGATACCCTCTGGTAGTAGCTATTGAAAATAGCCATTTATAGTGGATTTTCCTATTAAAAATGGTGATTTCCCATAGTCATGTTAGTTTACCAGAGGGTAAATATCCAAAATGAGCTGTTGACTCTGAGAAAACTCTGAGAAATCCTGAACTTCACCAGAATTTGTGGGTGGATTCATCCACAAATGTGTCTATACCCGCATTTTGGTTCATCTGATTATACCCATAGTTATCCATAATGAATTACCAACATGCTGATGTTCGCAATTATAATCCATTTCTTAATATCCCAAAGGGAGATAATCACATTGTAGTTTCTATGTTTGTGATATTATTAGTTCATACCCATTGCCTTGCCCAGCAGTCTGACTGGCAGCTCTGCTGAGTACATGTTGGAGTCTATGGTCGAAGACCTCCATGCCAACGACAAAGATGGAAGTGGCGATCTTTCACAGAAAGAGTTCAAGAAGATCATCAGGCCCATCAGATTTTTGCTGTGGTCGCCATTTTTTTCGGTGATAAAAAAGCCCCAAAAATGGCGAAATTTTACAACGGTGAACATGAGGATCAACCATGGAATCTAGGGCTTTGCCTGAAATTTTAAGACAAAACCAGCACTCGTAGTGAAAATGTTTTCTGGACTGCTTGGTCGTCTCTAAGTCGTTTTATTTTACTGCCAATCCCCAACAAATGTGTGCACTTTGGGCGCCTGGAGAAATGGTTTCGCAGGAAAATTGAACCCCTTTGTGGGCTGCCACACCCAAATGATGATGCCCTTTCTGCCCCAAGCAATATATCCCTATCAATCACTATGATATCACCAGTCGGAATATAGTTTCTCCTTTCACTACTTCCACTATAATCTACTTGTCTCGTCTTAACAATATACCATGCCATCAAGAAACGATTCGTCATCATCATGATGTCCCATATCAGTTGTAGTGGGATTTTTGATCACCACAATATCCCTGATGCTTTTCTCAATCACTCTAACATCCCCAAATATTAGTTCTAAACATGGTAGACTCCCCATATACAGTGTAATATAGTCATCCTGAACTAGATAGAATATGGGATTTTCAAACATATGATATTCCCATTCTAGTGGTTGTGCTTTCTTTGAAATGTCATTCTACCAGTAGTACCGCACAAGGCGGTGGCGGAAGTTTCAAAGATAGGAAACCTATAGGAGAGGTTGCTGTGAATGATGGATGGCAGAGCGAACCCACTGATGGACAGTTGTAATGTTGTGTAGTTGTAGTTGTGGTTGTATATAGTTGTAGATGTAGATGTAGTCGTGGTTGTAGTTGTAATTGTAGTTGTAATGTAGTTGTAGTTGTAGTGGTAGTTGTGGTGGTTTTTGTGGTTGTAGTTGTAGTTGTAGTGGTAGTTGTAGTTGTAGTGCGGTGCATTGTAGTGAAGTGTAGTGTAGTTGCAGTGGTTATTGTGGTTGTAGTTGTATTTGTTGTAGTTGGAGTTGTAGTTGCTGTAGGTGTTGTAGTTGTGGTTGTAGTTGTAGTTGTAGTGCTCATGTAGTTGAAGTTGACGTTGTAATTGCTGTAGTTGTAGTTGATGTAGTTGTAGTTGTAGTGGTTGTTGTGGTTGTAGCTGTAGTGGTAGTGGTAATGGTAGTTGTAGTTGTAGTGCAGTGTAGTGTAGTGTAGCTGTAGTTGTAGTAGTACTAGGTGTAGTGTAGTGTAGTGTAGTGCAGTGCAGTGTAGTGTAGTGTAGTGTGGTCTATCTAGTGTAGTGTAGTGTAATGTAGTGTAGTGTAGTGTAACTTTCCGAAACGAAGCAAATCTGCGAGACTTCTTCCATTTTCCAAGTTGACGACTTCAAAAACGAAGCAATTCTGCGAGGCTTCCTTCAAAAACGGCGAGTTGAGTGTGCAGCTGACGGCCTCGTACCAATGCGTTTTGGGATTTTTCCATGCCATGTGTCTAAAGTACTGCGCCTGCCACGAAAAAGTGAAGCCAAGTCATACGAAGTGTTGCACCTGTCACGCGAAATGATCTTCACAAAGCTGAAGATCTTATGCTCCAAAATAACACCATTCTCAGGAAATCAGCGCCCTGACCTCCTAACATATGTGCTTCGAGTGTCTCTTGTACCGCGCCTGCCACGCGAAATGCATCTTTGCAGATCCTCTGAAATGTCCCACGCCTGCCATCGTTTTTGAAAATGTTCCAAAACCCACACATTTAGCTCACTTTTGACCGGGTGCAGAATCCCTGGCGCGTGCCACACAAAACGACGTCCGGACGTCCAAAACTGCTCCGAGAACCTCAGTTTTTTACGATTTTCACTTCCAAATGTGCTTCGCGCAACGACAACGTGCATTTTTACGACATCTCAACTTCCAAAAGCGGGCCGAACCTGAGGTGTTTTTATCATTTTGACTTCCAAATGTGCTTCGCCCCACAGCGCTGTGCACCTTTTCGACATCTCAACGTCCAAAAGTGATCCGAGACCGACAGTTTTTGACACTTTTCACTTCCAAATGTGCTTCGCGCCACAGCGGCGTGCACTTTTTCGACATCTCAACTTCCAAAAGTGGTCCGAACATGTGGTGTTTTTAGCATTTTGACTTGCAAATGTGCTGCGTCATCTCCACTTCCAAAAGCGGTCCGAACATGTGGTGTTTTTAGCATTTTGACTTGCAAATGTACTTCGCGCCACAGCTGCGTGCAATTTTTGATCTCTCATCTCCCCAGATGGCTCCGCACCCGCCGCTTTAGCGAGCCTACTTTTCGACCCTCTGGAGCCACAAAACATCGGAAAAACACAGTGTTTCGCGACTTTCATACCTTTTCGCGCACCTGTATCTTCTCTCTTCTAACTTTCTCCCTATCTGATCTTCTCTCTTCTGACTGTCTTCCTGGCTGATCTTCTCTCTTCTGACTTTCTTCCTGGCTGTGCTGTTCCATCTGTCCATATTGTCGGAAGTTTGACTTCTAAACTTCCTTCGGTTATTATATTCTATCATATTCTCGCATATTCGATCATATTCTATCTACTCCGGTCCAGGATGACTTTCCAATATATGTATGTATATATTATTTGTTATTGTATATACATTTAATCCACATATTATATATACTACATACATTCCATATATTGCATACACTACATATATTACATATATATTACAATTACATGCATTACTACGTATATTAGATACTATAGATTGTATATTTTATATATCATGTACTATAAATTTCATGATAATTAGTACATACTTATCATATATTTCTTACACTATATCTTTCAAATTATATGTCACACATTGTATATGGTACATTTTACATTACATATTTTATTTTATATATTTTATGTAGTGTATCAAATAGTTTGTGTTATATATTGTTTATTTTAACTTGTTTATGCTTCATGTATTTCATACTTATGTATTAGATATTAGATACCCGATATCATGCAAGTCATTTTTTATCTGATATTATATTGCATATCTTGTATTTTACACGATTCTATATTGCATATATTTTAGTACATATAATATGACATTTTCCCTTATTTTTTTCCATCCAACGTTGTTCTTTCTTTGTCCATTTCACGCCTCGACTGGGTGGTTTTGTTCACTGGTTCACCATTGCAACGTGCGGATTGACTCGCACACCACCATACAGTCTTCTTCTCCCTTCAAAGAAGGTTTTGAAGGTTTTCCACAGGGGGTCTTTGCTGGAAGTCCTGCTGGAAGCAGGAGCAGCTAGAAGGTGCAGTCCTTTTGCTGGCGGCATTTTGCAGCGTATTGCATATATGTTTTATGTTTATATAAATATATTATTTATATTATTCTATTATTGTTTAAACATATATATTTATTTTAATAACCATATTGTTTTTTTACACATTATTATTGGTATTTATTTATTATAGACAATAATATATTTTGTATTTTGTTATTACATATTATGTCATTTATATTGTTCTTATGTTTTTCCTTTGTAATCTTCAAGCATTATATATTAACAAAAACTGCTATATACGATCTATTGTACATGCAGACTATAAATTCGCACAGAACCGGACGTTTGCCCGAAGCCACCGTCTGTCACACAAAATGACTCTCTTTTGCAATGGACCCCGAACAAGTCCGCGAAGGGTGTTGTCGAGAGCTACTGGGAAACCAGAAACCTGGCGTGTTATATTATGTGCATTCTCTTACAGAGTAAACCCATTATTATACCATATTCGATTAGACCATATTTTACCATATTTTACCCATTATTATACCCTTCTACGTGTAGACAACTGATCGAAATCATCAATTTTACATCGTCCATTTTTTTTACATTATATGATGCATGTTTCATATTTCTCAATCAAAAATATACTCTGCTTGCTATATAGTTTTTCAATTCTAGCTATTAGATATATTCTTTATTTAGTACTTTAAATCTCACATGTTTTGTTTATTGTTGTTTGATGTGGATACACATATATTATAGATGTTGTTTTCGCACTGTTTTTTCATTTTTAATTAAAACAAACCATCACGTGCCATGTTTTGTTTGTGTTTTTTTTCTTTTATTTACGTTTTATTTACATGGTTTGTGATCCATTATATTTTATATATTGTGTATATTTTGTCTACATTCATGAATGATATATGAATATGTATTATATATATACACAGCAACTATAAATACTACAATTCCTCTTTTCCAAACCACGCACATCTCCCTTTTTTTGGCGCTGGCCCATTTTGCACTTCCAGGATCCCAGGCTTGGTCAAGAAACTGGGCTTGCTGGGGATTAGCATTGAGGAGGCAGAGAGTCTCTTTGACATTATGGATGTGAACAAAAGCGCCTTGGCCAAAAAAAAAATGTGGGGAATGGCCATGAATGGCCTAAAAAAAAATGGCGATGTTATGTTGGCTAACTTCATGGATGAAGTTGATTGTAAAAACATGTTATATTTGGGCCAACTGGGACCTGGAAAGGATGGAAGATGCTTGAACATCCTGTTTTCCAATGTGCTGAATTATGGTTATTTCACGAGGAAAAATCTGGCAAACCAAGACCTAGCACCTTGGCGGGGTACGGTTTTTTTATTGGAAAAAATCATGACAGCCTCGAAAAAAAATCCGGGGAGTGGTTGATATTTCATTGTTTTTTTTGAAAATCGGAAAAGGAAACCATGAATAAGATAATCAATTAACTGAGAAAAATCCCTGAGGATCAAAAGATGGTGCTATAATTTCACTCATCACAAAGTAGTTGTTCTTTAAACTACTTGGGGGTTAAAAGGTGGTAAATGCATCAAATTCCCATACATTTTGATTGTCCGGATAAATTTGGGGTTCAGACTCAGTGCAACATCAGGAATCTCAAAACATGCTGTTTTAGTTTCCTGGTGTTTTTAGTGTATCCATGAAGATTTGGTTTTGAAGGGGCTGTCACGAGCTGTCACGAGCTGTCACGGTCATTTTCCGATAAGTCAACATGTTTAGAAAAAAACATGTATTCGTCACGGGGTGTCACGGGTTCGTCACGGTCTGTCACGCGCAACCTGAATCGTACAGCCTCCTATTTTTGTCATGTTTTTTTAAAACCACTACTGTTGCCTAGACATCCAGGAAAATCCAAGAAAATCCTTCAAAATTCGGATACAAATCCGATAGGTATATTAGGCATTGTCAGAAAAGTACCTTCGTGGGACCTACTTTGCCGATACTGCCGTATTTGTTGACTTCGATCCTCAAGGAATAGTAAAATAATAAAATAACTTATTAGCCTACAATAATCATTGACATCATTTTTTTCATCGTACATCATATCAAAACCAAGTTTTGCTGGTGACCTGTAACATGTACCCCACGCTGCGGAGCCGCCGTACCTTCGCCATCTTCGTCTGTTGAGGTGGCACGGTGACGCCCGAAGAGTTCATTGCAGGGCTGCAGAAGGCATGGTTGTGTTGGTGTGGATGGAGATGACCAAAATTTAATTGTGAGTTAATGGTGATTAATTACTGGGGCTTTGACTATATTGAATGGTGACTCATTTGGATTTGAGCAAATTCTAATTCTAATGGTGATTAATGGTGGTTTATGAGGATTTGATATGTAGTAGTGATTAATGGTGATTGCCGAAGGGCAATCTTATGATTCAACTTATGATGCTGATGAATGGGATATACGGTGATTAATGATATATTCATGGTGATTAATCGTGATGAATGAAGATTTTACATTATTAAAATTTAACCATATTTTACCAACAATGGGAAATGGTTAATCCCAAAAAGACATGATTAGTGGTGACTATTGATGATTAATTCTGACTGGTGAGCGATTCCTGGAAATCCCCCATCTAGGAGATTTTCCCAGCGAAGAAAAGCCTAGGAATTCGTAGAGGATTTTCAATTGCCATGTTTCATTACCGGGGGGTAATTCATGGGGGAATTGTGAGACGCCAAGTTGGTTCAAGACTAGGTAGATCGGGCTCGAAACCCAGCTGAAACCTAGGGGGTTACCACCTTGTAAGTGGGTAGCATTGGGTAGCCATCTTAGTTCACCCACGGGTTGGCGGGCCCTACCAGTTGGATTAATGGCTTCAGGGGACGCAACCCCCTGCAGGTATGGTATCCACTAGACGCACTGGGATATGACGGCGTGGGTCAAACTTGGTTACCACTCGGACCGAAATTGGATGGTGAATGGCAAACGCAACCAAAATCTCAGATCCTCGGGGAAATCTCCTCTACTAGTACATTAGTACCCTTTGACCATGGGACTCATTCCAGAGTTTGTAGATGTGCTTTTTTACCTACTGCACTTGGGAATTTTTGGCAACAACGGAACCAGGGAATTGATCATACATATTCCCCCTTCAACCGATTTCAATGCCCATTCTGGGGGTATATATAATTACTCCATTTTCAGAAGCACCCATTATATATCTGGTGTTGATATTGAAATCCATCAACATGTCTATTTTCGACAATCCATCGATAAATCCCCATTGATTGATGCCATTTTCGTGTTACCCACCAAAGCTCCGCCCCATTGGTGCAGATCAAAGGGCAAGCCAAAGGACGGGTCTGGGAGTGGGCCCACAGCTGGGGGAAGTTTCGAATATGGGGATGGGGAATGGGATTGAGGAATCTTTGTTACGTGACTTTCGGTTGGCTAAAAAAAAGTATCTTCCTATAGACACTTTTCAAAGCTGCAGTCCCGGCCAGGACAAGATATGGTCCAACTCATTTGCTATGCCCAAAGGCAGGTGGTTAGATCGGCTGCGTATGTCCAGAGAATCAAATTCCTGAACATGCAGGTGGGACTCCGTTGCACCCGCTGCACTTGCTGTTGAACACTGGGTTTTCTTTGGGCTCCATGGGACCCAATGATGCGAAAAAACTGGCTGCGGAAGATGGAACAAGACTTGGGTTATCTTGAGATGAATCTGACACATCAAGATTCTCAAAGGCATGAAATATTTCAGCAGATGGTTTTGCTAGGATTTCCATGGATTTCCCATGAAAACGTCTATTTTCAGCAGTGTGATCAAGTTTCAAGAACGCATTTGGTCAGGTGGATGGTGTCCAGGAACGTCTGAACTCTTCAGGAGACCGGCGCCAGGGGATGGGCTCAGAATTCGCAGCATGGACAGCTTTGCAGTTTCCAACTTCCGGATTTTTCCATCATCCACCCATTTGGATGGTGAAAACCCCATGGGATTTCCGCATCTTTCGTCTTGCCTCTCCAGGCATCTCCTTGCAGTACGAATCCTTCGATCGCCTCAAGGCCCTGTTGATTCACTACTCTCAGAGGTTCATGAGTTAAACCCAACAATAAAATGGGTACCATTGTTAAACCAACAAAACTGGCGGTATGATGGAGATATCATGGGAAAACAACTGGCTTTAACATGCTTTAACGAGAACCACCATGACTGGGGGTCATTCTAATTCTAAGTCGTCCTAGTTTTTTTTCGGGGTATGCCCAATAATGAAGGCCAATTGGGGATGTTTTAGTATATAATAATATATTTGGTTTACCTCATTCTACTACCAAGATCAAGTTTTCTCCCAACAAATCCGTCCCTACTAGACGGGCCCCTGGGATGTTCCCAGGTGACTCAGATCGTTGGGATGGGTAGCTTAACCCCCAACCAGCTCCGCAGTCTTTGCGAAATCTAGACCTAAGCAAGACGTATCAGAAGGACTTTCTTTGGCTCAAGACATTCTGAATTTCATTTGATGAGTCTTGTCCAAAGAAATGCAATGGATCCTACTTGGGTAGTGGAATATGTCACCATATGTCTACACTCTCGCATTTGAGTATGGGTGAATTTTCTCTGATGATCTACCCAGGAGAATCGACGTGTAGATGACAGGCAGCAAAATCCAAGTTCTCGTTGATATTTATTCTTTGTTACCAATTATGGGCCCATTATATTATATCCACTACCTACTTCTGAACTCTTGTCGGCATTGGTACTGGAATAGAATGGTGTGTCACCAGTCCATTCAGCGAATAATTGCCATTTTACTTGTTGAAGTCCAAACAAACTGAAAAAACACCGGTGTCCTTGATGTAAACCATCTATTCCGAAGTCTGGAAATGTCGATAACATAGATGATGATGCCTATTGACTTCCCTATTTGTTTCTTGTCTCCCAATTATATCCCCATTACAATCCTTTGAACCATGGCTGAAATCACCATTTTTAGTTGATTAAATCCCATTATAAATTTGATGGGCTTTGTCTGAACATGTTGGGAAAACCATTCAATTCCAATGGATTGTCATGATTTCCACCCAAACATTGCCGCAACTGGGAGAAAAACCACAATTTTCAAACTCACCCAAATACTGGTATCATATACCCTCTGGTGAACTAACATAGCTATTGAAAATTGCTATTTATAGTGGATTTTCCCATTAAAAATTGTGATTTTCCATAACTATGTTAGTCTACCAGAGGGTAATCGTTGCTTCTATATCCCCATTAGATACCTTCACAAATCGGGGATGATTTGACCCATGATCTCCCGGGATCTTCCCCATAATAAACCATGGAAACAGTAATTGAAGTCTAAGGATTATATCATCATAATTTCGATTTCAATAAGGTTGATCTATTAAATATCACCATAGATAGTATTATCTATCATCATTGCAATCTATAATTGATGTTGATAGGCTATATATCCATAGGCTACATTTCCATAATCCATAGATTTCCATGTGGCAGTTCCGTTGAAACACGTGACCAGGCCGCTGAGCGCAACGACAGTGTCACCACCTCGGCAGCTCATCGATGCTTGGAGCAATCTGATGAATTTCATGGTGAAACTGTGAAACTTTACCCCAAATTTTGAACCTAGGGATTTGAACGGGGATTCCAAATGTTAGAAAACTACAGTATGGGATTCCCAGGGATTTGGGGATTCCAACTCTGAAGCAGGTTTCAAATGGGAATCCCAATTTTTTTGAAAAGTTACAGTTACTATTCCTCTTTTTTTCCACATTGAATGGGGATTTGAATGGGGATTTGACAATGACAAAGATGTACAAACTTGGACCAGCAATTGGGTCGGCCAAAACTTGGGATTTTGACGATTCCAGATCGGATGCACCCATCAAAGACATGGGTTTAGCACCGCAAATTTAAGGATTTCTCCACCAAACAAATGGAATCTACCATCAAAAACTGGGATTTAAACGCCACCAAGAGATGGGGATAACCTGGGGGTTCGTTTGGCTAGCCAATGGAGCTGGGGACATGAAGCAAGAAAGGGGAATGCTATCAGCCAACATTACAAATGTGGAAATCGGAATACCCAACAGCCAACAGTTTTTTTTCATTTTAAGGAATAGAAATTTCGGGAAAAACCCTGTGCTCAGCTGTTGATGCTTCGGAAATCCGTCCTTCAGGACAACTTCTGCTCTTCACCCTGGACGCGGAGAGGCAAACCACCTATCCAGTGGTGGATGATACCAGGAGACTGCAGCAGCTTACTGTGACGAAACCACATCCCTGATGGAAGAAGTGTCATTTTGAACAATTCCTGGGAGAGATACCCTCTGGTAATCAAACATGGCAATTGAAAATCCACCATTTATAGGGGATTTTCCCATTAAAACCTCCATTTATAGGGGATTTGCAATTGCCACCTTTGCTTACCGGAGGGTATGTACATAGGTACCATGCCGGTGTCGCCGAAAATCTCAGGACTGCCAATGACGACGAGGATGAGGGCTGGGTGTGAGAGCGAGCGATGGTCGATGTCGGCGGCTCCGGTAGAAGTTGTAAATCACCATTAACCCCCATGAAATCACCATTTTCCATGGTTAAAATCCCATGAAATCACTCATTTTCGTTGCTTAAATCCCATGAAATCTTCTAGATATCCACAGATGGTAAAGAAGAGCTCCATGTGTTGTGAATCGACTATAAGATCAGAGTTGCGGTAGAAGAGCTTAAGTTTTGAGAGAATCATGGAAATCTATACTTCCCCCCAAGGTAACCCTCCCACCAAATCAGGATGTCTGTTGGAGGGTCGAAAAATCATCCCACTTGCCGCTGACGGTCTCACCCCCACCTGCGGTCGACTCCTGTAGGGACGAGGCGCAGAAAAAGAAGGGCTGGCAGCTGCGGATGTTTTGTGGGGGATACCCTCCGGTAAACCAAAAGTTTGCTATTGAACATGGCCAATTTATACTTGGTTTACCAAAAGTGGTGATTTTCCATAGTTATGGTCGTTTACCGGAGAGTATGATTAACGCGGGATATTAATGAATGATATTAAGGGGATATCATTGGGAATTATATATATAAAATGGATTACATATCATGGGTTTAATGGGTATATTCATGGGATCATACATTGGTTTTGGTGGGGGATACCAAGGGATATCAAACCCAACAATACCTTTTTTGGATTGGGTCTAATGGGCAAGGGAACCGCGGGCCTGAAGTGTCCCATCAATCATCATCAAAGCAGATGCGCGTTGGTGTCATGATTAGCCTAATCAGGTTGGGTGATGTTCCATTGCTATACCCCAGTTCATGGCCATTTTTCCTGGGAAAATGAGGTTTTATCATGTTTTATCTAATTTGATTTTAGAATATATGTGTCAATTTTGCTTCAAGATTACCAAATTGTATTTTGTCCAAGACTGACCCTCGCATTTACGCTTGCTACTTGTACCATTGACTATCATTTATCCACATGTTACCCAAAGAGTTCCCAGACATTTTCATAAAGCCGTCGAGATTTTGCAGCTTTTGGCATTGCATATCCCGCTTTTATTTGGATAATACTTATTCACCCCAAACCACCTTTCCCCAAAACATGTTCTCCAAACATGTCCCAAAATATATCTGGACATTCACCCCAAGAAGACCTTATCCAGATTTAGATGGATTGTAAACCTTACCATCAATCTATCCACAGATTATCTCGTTTTTAAATGGATTGTAAACACCAACATTCCCCAGGTCATGGCAATTGTTTCCATACCCTGAAAAACATGAAACTTATCATAATCCCCTTATTGACATCCCAACTTCTTTGGAAAACCTAAACGGCTATTATCTCATTTCCCCATTTTCGTTTTTATGGGTTGAAATAACCATTCACCAGAAGCTATCAACATGTTATCCCCAACAAATATGGATTTTAATGATTAATCACAGATAATTACAATATGATAATGATTGACAATGGTTAGCAATGGTTAATGGTGGTTGACAATGGTTAAGAATTGTCAAGACTGACTATTATCTGTGAATAAGAATGCTTAAGAATAATGAATATTGATTAACAATAATACTTAAATGCACATGATCCCCACTTTTTGCCCCACTTCCTCACCTTTTCCCTCCATTTTCCAAGGTGGTGGCACGACCAGAGCCTGGGATCCGGAACTGCTTCAGGCCCTGCGGCCACAGACGGCGCCAGAGCTGCAAGGCGCCAACATTCGGAAATCTGGCAGAGGAGCGTGAGATTTTTGGGCCATGTTTCGTTGTTAATATTTGATTTGATATAATATAATGCAATATTCGAAGCTAGGGGTATCCATATTGCAATCAAACAATGGGGAGCCAATTGGAGCTACAAATAGAATTTCACACATAGGTAGTTTTGGGAATTTGATGGAATATAATTAGATTATATGAATTATTGGTATTCGTGTCTCAGTTTAAATTCATGGAATATACATCGCTGATAATCACGAGACCGTGCTAACTCGCAGACTTTCGTGGAAAAGATGGAATGTAAATGATATCAATGGATATTAATGGGGTATATAATACTGAATATATAAATATATATATACATATATGCTTACAAAATGTACTATACAATGATATATGTATATGCATAGAACGAATATGTTCTTTGGATGTCTCTGGGTTTTCTATGGTGAGATTTTGAATATCTTGGATGATGGATGAATATGGGGATTGAACCAACCATAATTGGTGATATGATGGGGATACAATAGGATATAAATGATATAACCATACACTGTGACAAAAGGTATGAGATTTGGGTTTGGTGCCTTTTTTTTGGGGGGTGGTAGCCTAAGATTGTCATTTGTATGGGAAAATTCTCATGACCGCAACAAAATTCTGTGGTACCCAATTTTCAGACAACCACATTTTCGCTGGAAAAAAATACAGTATTCCTTTGGTCGTTACTGTATTTCCTTTCCATCCGGCTTGAATGGAATGGTGATGCCAATTGACACGAATATTTCTGGAAGGGGGTTGACACCAACAACTGGTATTGCGATCTACACGGAACTACATAGAAATATTGCAATACTTGCTGAATGTTGCTGAACTATATGAGATTATATGAGTATATATTTGGAGGTTTCCGAAAATAGAGGTACCCCAAATCATCCAAGTCGACGATTTGACTGAAACAACCATGGTGACGACTGGGGATCCACGGAGCCAGGCCTACCATCTCGGCCTTTCACTCCACGGAGCCAGGCACAGTTCTATGAATTTACAATATTGGGGGGAAGAAACATTCAGCTATACCAGCTATTTTTGAGGCCACCATCCGAGTACCAGGGGTTTGACTCATAGAAAATTTTGACAAGGAAAGTTATGTGGTGAAGAAACTTTGTTTGGTATTTACAACCCTATCTATTTCTGTTTCTCCCGCAGTCTTGGTTTCCGTCTTCGTATTTCTATCAGCAAGTGTGCTTGATATCCACGTTTGCTGCTTCTCCAAATACGATCAAGGTCTAGGAACCCACAGGAACCTGGAACAGCAAGATCCCACTGAAATAGTGCACTGAAATAGTGGTACCCTCTGGTTATTTAGCATAGCCATGGAAAATCCCCTATAAATGGAGGTTTTAATGGGAAAATCATCCAAGATTAGCCATTTTCCATGGCTATGTTAAATAACCATAGGGTAATTTACTTTTCTACGTTGTTGGGGGCTGCTAGACTCCGTGGACTTCACTTGATGTTTGCATTGGGCAAAGAACCCCAGCACCTTGCAGATGACAAAGCCGCCCTCGCCGCGGACTGCTCAGCAAATGCCATGCTGCTTAAGTGGATCCCAGGAAGGATATGTTATCATCGACATGGTCATCAAGATGGGATTTTTTGGAGTATCTATTTCAGTGATTTTCTTTTGAAGCATTTGTGGGGTGCTGTTGAATTCGTTTTGGTTGATGATACAAACTATTTTCTGTTCAGCTCTAATTATTGCTTACCGTCGCGAGATAGCTTCAAAAGGCGTCAAAGTGAAAGTGACCATGAACTTTGTGACGTTGAGACCAGTTTGCTTGCTTATAGTTACTCCTGGGAACTATGTTTTGCAAAACCCACGAATGCCATGGGCCATCCAAAGTTTCCCAGGTCTCAAATCGAATGGTTCAGGTGCACAACATGTTCACACGTGCAAACATACAGCTACATGAACATGGATAGAGGCAGACAGAGCCATAGGTGTAAGTGATGATACGAATATATGCGAAATTGATCGAAATTGTAGCTGTGAACATGAGTTAAACAGTAAAATATAAGTTGGAGGATTCACATCTGAAGTTATATATAAAATGACACTTATTTGTGAAACAAACAGGTTTCAAACAGGCGTGTGCTTTGTTGGATCCTTTTCTGAGGCCGAAACGGGAGACTCACGACGTGGAGGTGGGTCATTCGAGCCATCCTGGTGCTGATGGTACCTCAGAAACAGGATGGGGGTACTCCCAAATCATCCAAGTTATGGTCGACCATGACTTAGTATTGGAAAGCCATGGTGACTTGGGCATCCCCCATTTTAAGAACCCCTCAAATATTGAAAGGGATTCTTCACCACAAGCCAGTTTCCATCGTTACAACATCTTACAACTATATTCAAACTATTTCAAAATGCAAAACTCCTTTGACACCTGACCGATGTGGTATTCCTCCTGCAAGGCGGTGGCCAGAACTTTCAACTTTGCTCGGCAGTGCGTCAGGGTCTTGGTGAGGATGATGGAACCACAAGGGAAGGGACAAAAGGCGGACCTGATTCTCACTGACACTTGAAACAGTTCAATTCGTGAAAGCCGGTCAAGAGCACAAGGAACGAGGACTATTTATCAATACCTGTATTGCTCATATCATCAATGATTGGTTTTGATTTTTCAGATTCAAACTGGAGCTGGGTCCCAGGCTGCGAAGAAACTGCCGATGCCGAATTTGGGCACCTTCACCCTGGGTGATGAGTCGCGCCTGAAGCTATCTAACTGGTCGCTAGGCGGGGGAAAATGGTGGATCATAGGGAGAGTTGTATAGGCAAATATCCTGAAGCATAGTGGTTTATGGGTTTATGGTTGTTTCTTGGGGTTCGTACCCCACTCAAGTGGTGTTTTGGAATGCATCACATTCCTTGGACGCTGAATCTTGCATGTAACATCTCGTGATCGGGAGCATTCAACAGGATATCTTAAATATCAGGAATCAACACCAATCACATCAACATATTCTGAACCTCAATTAAATAGTTAATACATCAACAGAATCAACAAATTAATTACCCTCTGGTAAACTAACAGTTTGCTATTGCATATGGCCATAGAAATTGTGGATTTTCCCATGAATAGCATGGTGATTTTCCATAGCTATGTTAGTTTACCAGAGGGTAATCTCAATCAACATGAATCCACGAAGATTTGGCCAGGCGATGATCCGTTGATGGCCTTGGCTTCCAGCCCCCTGCGGGACATGTCCGCAAGTTGCGGTCAGAATGATCAGTTCATGTCACAAGCACTGCACAAATGGGGGGGTTTCTTAAAATGGGGGATCCTCAAAACCATGGGTTTCAATACTAAGATAGTCCAATTTTGGATGTTTTGGGGGTACCCCCATTTGGGGCTCCATAAATCAGTCGCTCGCGGTCTGTACTTCGTATTTTTGTCCCTTTGCCACGGGTCAAATTGGACCTCAACAGGACCATGTTGCAGTGGTGGAAGAGGGCAATTTCGCAGGAAACAGGCCTAGTGTGTGGGTGATCTCAATGATTTTGCAGTGTGATCATCATCAACTTTGGTAGTCGAAAAGATAGGAAAAGGTACTTCACCGCTACTTTAGTAGGATTGTGTTTCCCTATTGAAGGTTGCTACGATTTGAAATGACACATGGTTGAAGCCCCTCCCAGTGGTGAGGCTGACCAACAAAGGAGCTCCTTGGCACGGAATGTGCAGATTGTCCTTGTGTGTGGGCTGTTAGTGAACGGAACATCTGGCTTTGGAAAAGGGGAACAATTAGGAATCAACATGAATCAACCACTGAATCAACCACTGAATATGGTTTGGGGTACTATAATGTACTGATTTTATAGACTATATTATAGATGGTCCAAAACCATTTGTTTCGTCCACAGAAAACCTGTAGATGGGTACCTGACTTTTTGGACTCAAACATGGCAACTGAGGTGGATGCCATCGTCTCGAGTTTGGGCAGCGATCTCACGACTTTGAACCTCTCAGCAGCTGGGATTGGAGATATTGGACGCACACATTTGAAAAATGCCAGGCATTTTTATGGGAAATGTCTCAAAAATCCTCCGGAGAATGTGACATAGTTTGAAACACCCTACGAATGGGTCACTCAAATATACTAGAATTATGCTAAATTAGCATAAATCCAATAGGAAACCATGAGGGTTTTCGTCGACAGCCGAGGCAAACTGCTTTGATGGCCATGGACTGGAGGTTGGGGGGTCCAGTGCAGAAGATTCTTTTGTTTCCATCCATTCTTATGTCTTGTTGCCAGAAGGACTGGATCATTTTCTATCATTTTGTATCCCTTCATTTTCAGAATCCATCAGAATCCTGTTGTTGGTAGTTGTTGGTAGTTGGTTGGTAGTTGGTTGTTTCAAACAGCTTTTGCTTTTTTGGATCCCTCAACCCAACCCAAAGCGAGCACTCGCGGGATGGATGGCTTATAGAGTAACTGTTGACCAAGGAATTCATTCCCCACAGGATATCCCTACTTGAACCGGTGTATGCCCGATTTGCAGACATAATTACCCAATACTTCTTCACACTGGTATCCCAAGATATCCTGATTTCATGGGTCAAATCACATGTTTCGTGTTCCAAAGATGTTTTACTTGCACGTATTTGCACGTGTTGAAAAGCGGATATTTGATGATTTGTCTGCATACTGTCTACCACATGCTACAACTATATATAAATGTTTGATTCTTTAGACATATGATTAATTATACACACGTGTTATAGATATAATACTTGGTAGTTCACTCCTAGTTCGGAAGTGGGTTCTTACACCATTTATAAGATATTTGTAAGTAGGATCAGTAGGGTTAGTGCAGTTATGACTGTGGTTATTTACACGCCACCAACTAGGGTCAGCCACCAAGTATACCCTCTGGTAAACTAACATAGCAAACTGGAAAATCACAATTTTTAATGGGAAAATCAACTATAAATCACCATTTTCAATAGCAAAGTGTTAGTTTACCAGAGGGCGAGTTGTGTTTGGTCCCCCAAGACATCTTCACTTTCTGGGCGGATCATTCACACCAACGTCGCACGTTGACGCAGTCTGTCCTCAGCTTCATCCGTCGCGCGCCGAAGCTGACGGTGCGCGGGGCCGAAGATGGGAGATCTTGACCAGTGACAATGCGGATTTCATGGGATATTCATGGGATATACTGAAATATATATATGTATATATCATATATATATATATACAATATTATATGTATATAATAGATATATATATATATAAGTATAATACATATATGTATATATATATACATGTATAATATATATGTATAATATATATGTATATAATATACATATATATATATGTATTATATGTATATATATATACATATGTATATTATATGTATATATATATATATATATATCCAACCAATATGTCTTGGGTCTATCTGAAAACGAGCTACACCCAGAAGTGATGGCTATTTTGGGGAGAATGATGATCATCCATTGGAATTAGGATTTCCCCATTTTCAGACAAGCAAAACTTGGGTTCTTTAGCTGATAAAGATGGCAAATATACACCCCGGACCAAAGAAAGTGGATTCATCATCATGATCGATACTCACAAAAGCAGCAGATGAGTAAGTACTTTTGCAATCAACACCTATGGAATGATCAAGTACTGTACCTATTGAAGTCCACGTTGGTGGTGGCAGGTTGAGGTCGCATCAACAAATCCCCCAAATGCAGGCATTTTTGATGACTATGAGAATTAACCATCGCAATTTGAGTGTCTTCAACTTTCAGAGCAACCCCATCTCACTATTGGAGGCATTTTGGGTCAGGCCAGGCAGCATCAAGTGTTTCTTGATGGCATGGTTGCCGTTGCGGTTGGTGGTGGTTGGGCCTGGCGGCCCAGGGGTGCCAAAGAGGCCCAACACTTTCTGCCGGACGTGGAGGTGGATGCGTTGAGGACATCGGATGCGGATGCCACGGTGAAAGGTGGCGTCTCAGCGCCGATTTCCAGCGCAATTGATGCCATTCAAAATGGCATCAATGACATCAAGGCGCAATTGGAGAAATCTGCCAATTTCGTCACTGAGGCGATCAAAGCTGCCTTTTTCACCGGGAGCAAGAGCCTGCTGCCCCTTGAGAGTGAAGATTTGAAGACTGAGGAGGAAACAACTCAGCATGATGAGCATCTCCGGAGGTATGGAGGTCGCTTGTTGGGTGGCTCGGAGTGTGATCGCACCCAGAAAGCTGCGAGCGCTCAAGAAACCTTGGTGCGCCAAGCCACGGTGCTAGATGGATGCCTGGATGGAGGCCAGTACCTGCCGGTCTTCTACATCTTGAAAGATGAATTGATTTTGAGTCCTGTGAATATCTCTCTGACCATGGGCTTCACTGCCATGCCCTTCATCTTGAAGCCTGGATTGGCAGTTGCCAGTGATCGTCTGCCGATCTTTGGAAGGAAGAGAACTCCATATTTGGCTGGAAGCATGATCCTGGTGGCTGGCACCTATGCCGGTGCTAGCCTGGCTCAATCCTATACCAGTTTGTTGGGCTTCCTTTCCTTGAACACCTTTGGGCGCTGTTTGATGTCTGCCGTGCTGCAAGGCATGGTGGTGGAGGTGGCCCGCCAGGAAGGCAAAGAAGTTTCTGCCGTGGTGGGCGATTTCTTCGGTTTGAAGACCTTCACTGCTTTGTTCAGCGCGCTCTTCAGCAGCATGGTCATTGGCAAGTTGGGTTCCCGCTCGGCCCTGCGCGTCTGCGCCGTGGCGCCGTTGCTGATGCTGGCGGGAATCGGTCGCTGCGAGAGGGAAGGTGGGGAATTGGCCTTCGTCCTTTCAGATGAGCAGATGCAGGCCTGGGCTGCACGGAGTTCTATGAGTGTCCCAGCTCCCTTGAGTGAGACAAGCAGCTTGTCGGAACTTCTGCAATGTGTCAGAAATCCTGCACTGTGGGGCCCCCTGCTGTTCCTGGTGGTCTATAGTGCAGGCCCTGGCTATGACGATACTTAGATTTGCTGAAGGTGATTTTCTTATTTTCCCATGGCTCAATCCACCAAGTGGGAAATCTACTGGGGATATTTTTATATATCTTCATATTTTTATTATAGCCCCTGAAGCAAATCCAAGGATAGCTTATACTTTTTCTACATCAACCGCTTGAGATTTCGCCCAACGGCTGTGGGACGCTTGAAGATGGCACAAGAGCTGGCAAAACTCATTGGGAGCCGTGGATTTGTTTTTCTTTTTAATTGATTCTTTATTTTCCTTCGCCCCATAAATCCACTACTTGCAATTTGTTTGTTTGCCCAACTACATCGTAATTGTAGAATGGTGTATAGTAAGGTAAGAAAATCATGACTCTTGATCCTCCCTATAATCGACCATTTAAGAGTTTTCGGTCTATCTGAAAATCTGCAGTATCCCAAGAATTGCTCTTGATTGGGAAAACATAATGATTCATCAGTGGCATTTACCCAATTGGGGCACCCACTAGGAATATTGAATATAGGGCTGGATAATTTTCCCCGAAGAAGTCGCCCTAAAATTGGGGTAAATTCTCTTTTTTGACTAAGACTCACATCCACTTGAATTGAATTATCTCCATTAATGAAACCATGCAGCATGACCCTTTTCCACTGTTCTTACCCTCCATGTAGACCACCTTGGATATGGAAAATCCACCATTCGTAGATCATTTTGTTGGGCAAAACGGCAAAACATGAAAGTTCCATATCTCAGTTTACCTCAAGGTATATATCATGATATATATATCCATAGAAATCCCCATGATCATCGGTAAACATCCCCTTTTTTACAGGGTCAAATCACCTTTGGGCCTAGCTGGGGCCTGAGGATCCTGGTCTACCGCTACGCCTTGCGCAGCGTCCCTGACCGGGAACTGGTCTTTGGTTTGACGGCGGTGAGTCTGCCATTGTACCTGACGCCTCTGCTGCTGACCACCGGAGCGTACCACAGCCTTCCGGTGAGTCCGCAGACGTTGGCGGTTTCAGGGGAGTTGGTGAGGGAAGTGGTGCTTCACATGCGGCTGGATGATCATTTTGATCTATTTTAGTCTGTTTTTCAAAAACTATACTTTCTACAGATTGTTCAATCTTCCATCCCCCCAAAAAAGGAGGATGCTCCCAATTCCACCAGTGACTATCTATCAGATTGGATTGGTTGAGCCACCACTAAGGCAGTTCCTTCCAGTCTTCTCTCGCTTTGCCGACATGGGGCCCCAAGGGTTGGAGAGCACCAGTGTGTCGCTGCTCTACGCTATGCTGCAAACCTCGCGAGCGATGAATAAGGTGGGAAGGGGTCAGTCCAACAATCAACCCGCAAATGGGTGTGTTTGAACAGCAACTGTCATATACTTTCATATGGAAAATGATGAACATTAAAATGACTATGACTATAATCCTCTGGGTTTGGGGCCTTGTTTTCAGACAAACCCACATCCCAAACATGTTACCAGAATGGTGTTGATGTTGGGATTTTCGTCGCTTCTGGTGTTTCTGGCACTTACCCTGCCCCAGACACCAGGTGACGTCTGCCGGCATGTCGCACCTGCTGGGAGTGACAGCTCATAACTTTCATCACCTTTCGTTGTTGATCATCCTCTGCGGTGCCTGTGCCACCCTCCCATTGCCGTTGGCCCAGTTCATCCCTGAGGATGCCACCTGGACCCATCGTTTGGCGCAGCCCGAGATTGAGGAGAGCCAGGGGACTTCCGCCACTGAGCACCTCCCGGTGCCGGGGGGGTTGAGTAGTTTGGGAATGGAGCGGATGGAGGAGGAGTTTATGGAGGTTCGTTTGCCGGCGGCGTGTCGCAGCGCTGACGCTGAAGGTGGCCAAAGATGCACCGGACAGCGTGAGGCCCGAGAGAACATGCCAATGTTTGGTGAAGCTGCCATGCCTGCGGGGTGAAAAGATTCGTGCTTTTCGTTCCAGCCATTCCCAGCTATCCCCAGCTATCCCCAGCCGCCAGGACATCAACCTCTCCGGGAACAAGCTGTCCGACAGCTCCGCGCAGAACTTAGATGGCTGCAATGAATGCCACCCATCCCTTGCGCATTGATAGTGATGAAAGAGTTTTATTTGAATGATTGCAATTAACACATAGGTCATATACTCATACGCTGCATATTCGATTAGTGGATGCTATGATATGTGTATATATCATGTCACCCATATGGACATTATTTTATTATATCCAAACCTATACATACATAACATATACATACATATACAATGTATATATTATATTATATAAATATATAAACATATACATACATATACAATGTATATATTATATTATATAAATATATAAACATATATAGAGATATACAATCATATATTATATATATTATTAATATTATTATACAATCATATATAATCATATACAATCACATATAATCATATATAATCATATGTAATCATACATAATCATATATCATAAACTATATACTCATATGTACATATGCAGTAGATGTACATAGAATATACACATATTCCATGCCACAAAGTTGCGACCCAAGGTCTCCCGACTTTGTTTACAGCTCAGTCAGCATTGCCTGCGCCTGCGGCGTCTCAGCCTATCGGTGCCTTAGCGAACTTAGAATCTTTTTGGTCAATGGCAGTAGGGCAAAATTGGCGGAACTATTGGATGAAACACAGTTTCATGGGACTAGACTAGGAAAACTGGTGAGATTGGGATTTAAAGCCATTTAATTCGGAAACATGGCGATTTAGTGGGATTGGTGATTTAATGGGATGTACTTGTACTTGTGCCCAGGAAAGATGGTGGTTTTTAGCACCCGCGAAAAGATAGAAACGTACACTCATGCTAAAATTACTGCAGTTGTAAATTGCTGTTCTTTCTGTTTGGGCATTCATTTTTCAACAATTATAAACAGGTCAACTATGGCCAGGGTCATGAACATGTGGTATATAAAATCAACAGAACCCTGGGGCAGGGTCTCAAGCATCCCAAAATAGGTTGTTTAACCATGTTTAACTAAAACTAGAATCTATGGTGATCAAAGCAACAACAACTGAGACTTTGCCAAGGAAAGACATCATCAAATCAACAAAAGCTGGGATTTAAGAAACCCAAGCATGCTTGGACTTTGACCAAAAGATTGGGTTTTATCTGTCACATTGAAAAGGGACCTATCCCATTTATAGGACGGTTTATAACTTGGGATACACACCTGAGTATCTAGATGGGTTTGTTTCAACGAAAGGGATCGGCCCCAATTTATGATCATGCAAGAAATGTGGAATATTCAGACCATTGGATGCAGTGAGAATCCGCTTTTTGAGACAGCCATTGCGTATGGTTTATTTCCACCCCAAGTGCCACCCCAAGTGGTCAGATTGGGTATGGAATGGTATGGATTGGGTTTACCACATTAGCCTCAAGAGTAGATGGCACCTATTCACAGCTGCCCAACATTTTTGGGCTGGGTGGTCTGAAGTCTTTGCACTCTCTAGGAATATGTTTGGAGGAATGAACAATACGTTTTTGGGTTGAACCGTTGTCAATAACATTGCTGGCAGAATCCCTATGAATCACCTTTAACCATTCCCAATGAATCACCAGCAATCCTCATTGCTTGCCATCGGCCATCGATCCCCGTTTGTCAAGAAACGTTTTTTCAGGATGTTTCGATCGGCTGGGATGGCGAGACCGCCGGAGCTTCTTTGGGGAGCTTGGTGCTGGGTCCCAGTTCTTGGAACGCTGAGTTGGGGCCCATAGGCCCATAGATCACTCCCTACAGGCACAAGGGGTCCCTTAGAAAAATAGGGCACTTCGTATAGTATATGTCTCATTGTGAACTCAACAATAAAGTATCTCGGATTTTATACCAGGCGTAGTTGGAGGTTTATCATTAATATAGTTTGACCACATTTACATGGTTCATGGAATAGAGGTATAAGCCGGGAAAAAGGATGTAAAACTAGGTCAATGTACTCGTAGGTTTTACGGCATTATGAATATCAACCCCCAAGATCGAAAAGTCACTTCCACTCCCAAAGATAGTAAACGCTCCAACTATGATGTTTTTCCGCGCTTTTCCTAGTAATTTCCCACTAATTTTCTACCTTTGTGGGGCCTGCTCTACGTCATCAGCGACGTTTGCAGGTCACGGTGCTCAAGATGACTTACCTGGACGTCGGTTTGCACAGTTTGGAATGGGCATCGATTGAAGTCAGGGATTGGGGGAACGGTGGCGCTGCGGATTGGGGGAACAAGCCCACTTATATATATATATATACATAATATACTACTAGTAAGAAACATGAAGAGGTTGTATTCAATTAATATATTTCATTGGGGGAACTACCCCTGGTTGTATTTAACATTTTGGAATGGGCATTTTTAAGCATGGCAAAAAGGGGACCTTGTTCTGTACCAGTCATCATAGATGCTGCACAATCCCATCCCAAGCAATACGCAGCCCCTATGGGTAAGGATCCACGGTAAGTACCCTCAGAGTTTCTGACGGGTGTTTATTCGTAGAGGGAAGGGAATACTGTCATATCCGAGCTGACATGATTCCCTGTAGGGCCGCATGGGCGAAAGAGAGGTACGCTTGGTGCGAAGATATAAGAAGCATCAAAAGTTGAATCCCTTAGCTTGGAAGGCGTATAGTGTAGTTATAGTTCCTGTGTAGGCTGGATTAAAATGATTGAAAATCTGGCACCTACAACCTGGAATAGTTTTGCAATTAAGCAATGCCAGGAATCCAAAAAATACTCACAAGGATGTATCTGAAAATGGAGCTCATACCCACCAGTTACGGCCATCTTGGTGGAGAAAACCATCAAATTTCCAGTTGATTTAGGTGGGCTGTACAAACCCAAATATCACATCTAAGTTAGCTATATTACCCTTGGTAAACTAACATCGCTATGGAGCATCACCATTTTTAATGGGAACATCAACTACAAATGGCCATTTTCAATAGCTATGTTAAATTACCAGAGGGTATCCCATTCTATCTCTATTGTTGTCGGTTTTGTCCCGATCATATCACCATTCTCCCCCCATTTTCAGAGATCGTCGGGTAGCAGGTCAGCTTCAACACCCTCCATGGGCAAGGCTGGTTGGAAATGATGTTGACGTCAGAATAGATGGGTAACTGATGGTAGATGATGCTGAACGGTCCAAGATGATGGATCAGAATGGTACACGAACGAAGATGAGTTAATGACATGCAATCACCAGGTAAATCATGGATGGCAGATGGCAAAAAATCAAATCTCATTCAATCCAAACATATCTATAGAAATCCCCAAACAGATGTGGAAAAGGGTCAAGTTGTCAGATGCGGACTTTACTTTTTGGCATGTCTTTTGGGATTGTTGTCTACATGATGTTTGTGTCAGTTTGGAACTCCTGAGATCGCCGTGGCCTGCAGGTGCCGTTGACTTTCTGAAGAGTTTGCCCAGCTCCAGGCAGGAATGGGGGGTGCGGGGCTATAGTTTGTACAAGAATTACCCCAGCATTTTGAGCAGTCATTGTCAGTAGATCGTTGTAGGTAAATTAAACAGGATATTTATATTTGGGTTATTACAGTAAATTTACTTACTGTATAATAGCAAATATAGATTACCTATTTATATCAATCCTATAGGTATTATTGGCTTTTCATCGACCGTAGTAGGACGCGTTCCATTTTGTGCAGAGGCTGAGTTGCTTGGACATGAGCTGGAACTGTTTGGGCAAGGCGCGGAGATATTTTGCTGCCTGGTTGATGAATAGGGGGATCACCCCCCTTTACTCTTAATTGACCGTCCCCTCTAGTTTTTGTTATTATCAGTTTTATTCTCTTTTTTTTCTTTTTCAGCTAGCCACAGGAGATGTTCACGATTTTCTCTCCATCTCCATATGCTGTTTCTGTTGCTCATGCATAGCAGCCCAGGGTGCGCAGAGTAGATCCGTAGCAGAAGAGATGTCACAGGCAGGGCATGGTGCCAGGATCCCCTGCGGCGGCTTCTCACCCCGAGTCGTAGCTGGGAATTATGGATGTTGATTTTTGAAAAATGTGGTCTACTAGGTTTTGATCCATATCCATGTATATGTATTTACATGCATATATATATATATACACAGTATATGTATATGTATATGTATATATGAAACATGTATAATTAGCTGTATAGGTATACATCTCATATCTATTGCAACTGGTGAATGATATATGATATCCTGAGCACTATATAATTATGTGATTCAACAGGGGTTGGACATATGAACTCACAAGAGTCACCGAAAAGTTAGCAAGGTAGTTCACCAGTTAGCAAGGTAATTCACCATCTAAATACAGTCATATAAACTGGGGATTGTATATCTTCTATTTTTTGGGGAACCCTATAATTTGGGTGTTCAACCGATGTGAACAAGCACAAGTTCTTTTTGGACGACAGATTCTCAAGCATTCAACTTTGAAAATGACAATCATACACTTCAAAGCATTTGAACTCAACCAAAGTTACTCATCCTTCCAATCGCCAAAGTGCTTGATTGAACAGTTCCAAAGCAGGGCTCAGTCAGACCTCAGACGCAGGTCTTCCAGCGTTGTGGCACCTTGCAGCATTTGGACATCTCCTACAACAGCTTCCAAAGCCAGGAGACAAGCGCCGTGACCCTGACAAGGTTCACTGTAAACCAACAGAACTAGGTAGTTGAATGTAGTTGGATGTAGTTGGAGGTTTCCTAAAATGGGATGTTGGGATGTGCCCCCCCCCCCCACATCATCCCACATCATTAATCATTAATCTAAAGTGTTTTTTTGACTTTCCAGTATAAAGCCATCCATTTTGGGGCTGTAACACCAATCCCAAGTTGAGGAGCTGGAGATCTTGGCCAAAGGTCTTGCCGCCAACCGTGTGCCGACCCAACATTGGTGATGTATGGTGACTCAATAGTGACGTATCTATAATTATAGCCGTTATCTATATGTCTATTAATGATCTAGCCATTTGTGATTGTCTATAATTATCTATAATTATCTATAATTATCTATAATAAGTCTATAATTATCTACAATTATCTATAATAAGTCTATAATTATCTATAATTATGGTGATCAGTTTGAATTCCTTATCTAGCCATTTTCTTCAGCCGTATGATGTTGGGAGCAAGCCCTGAAAAAGGCACCGGCTTTGAATCCACCTTGGATTGGTTCCAACCCGTTGAGGGTCTTCAGATCAATGGCACAAGTGTTTATCAGTATTTGCATATACATCAGTAAACATCTATGGCAGAAAAATACATATTCACATACCAGTAGATATACAGACAGACACGTTATTACATTGCATAACATGCTGTACATATATATATATGTAGATATATGATATGTATTGTTATACACATCATACACACAGCCTGTGTATTTCTGCCCGTCGTAATTTTATGGCTTGAACCCAGAATTGGTTAAGGCAACATCTGCAGGGTTTACCTCATATTTGAGGTGGTAGGAAAGAAATCCCATGGCATTTTCCGGTCAATGTTTTCCCAGAAAAAAAATCCATTGATGGTTGGTAAATCAGTGGTCATCTATTGACTGAACCACCCGCGATTTCAAGATGTTTTAAAGGAAAATCTAGCACCAGTGTTTGAAAACCAATCCATTGATTGAAACAATTCCAATTAATGATTGTATTTTCATCTGTCGTTATCCCCTTTAAATTTACATATAACATACTGGAGTTGATTGATAGAATATAGAGAGTTTTGAAATTGAAACAAGTTCACATTTCAGTGAGGTTTCTTGACAATTTCAAGGAACATTCTATGCATATTCTATCAACAGATGTGAATATGAATGAATACGACTAGACCAGTTACCACTGAAGCTACTCAATTGTGGCATCAAATACCGATATGGTGCGATAGAGTATACCAGTGTGAATGAACTATTGTGAGTGCAAAAGATCATACTGGACGTCGTACTCATCTTTGATATTCCATATATTCCATATTCATAATCCATATCGCATATTCTCCAGGATGATGATATATTATATGTAATACAGACATGGCTTTGTCAACCAGTCATTTTTCATTCCCTGATGCCCGAGGCACACTGTGGGGCTTACACATCGATGGCAGCGGAGCTGTAGCACTTGGGCGGCGTTTCGTGCAGCGCTGAAGCCATGTGTCATTGGATTGGTTAATGGGAAAATTCTAACCGGAAACCATGGATTTTCCCATGAAATATAGAGGTTTCCTGTAAATTTTCCCTTAAACCAATCCAATGAATGTGCTATACGGATTATGATTCTATGGCTTGGTAAAGTTTATACAATTATCATAAACACATGTTGCTCTACCACAACAATGTTTGTAGATACTCTACCAATTTGACCATGAACCAGTTGAATCATTCGGTAAAGGATCTGTAAGAGATTATAAACATGTGTATAATATACATATATATATATATACACATATGTATATATATATATATATGGTAAAGCCATTGAAATGGACATGGCTTTCCTCATGGCTTCCCACCCAAAGGATACCCATTCCGCTGAGGTGGATTCGGATGCCTTCCTGATCCCTCCTGGTGAGTTCAAACCGGAAAGCAACGACCCAAGGCTCTGGTGCGGAAGTCTATTGGCAAATACTGCTTCGAACCATGATTTGGGTCTGGGTGCTTTCAAATGTATTACATAATCCCCATAGATGGCAGTGGTAAGGCAGTGGTAAGGCAGTGGTAAGGCAGTGGTAAGGCAGTGGACATACTACTACTACTACTACTACTACTACTACTACTACTACTACTACTACTACTACTACCACTACCACCAAGTCTACTAAGTCTACCAAGTCTACCAAGTCTACTAAGTCTACTACATATTAAAAACCTAAATTGAGAGGACGATCTCAATGGACTCATGACTTATGCTCTTCCGATGGGTAGAAACCACAGCCCGCTCAGCTGCCGCGCGAGGGCACAAAGTGGCCGCAACAGGAAAAAGAGTAAATCAAAGTCCGCCCGGAGATCCCAAAGTCGATCGACATGCAGAAAATCACTGGGGGCAATGGTAGAGGAATATGTTTTAGGGTTACTACCAAATGGAATCTTTGAAAAGTGGGATAGTCATTGATACCCCTTTGCTGCATTTAGGGGATTTTCGTGGGGATCTAGGTGCTTTCAAGTCGCCAATAGGGAACTGTTTTCAGGTTGGCTTCTGCTCCCAGCAGCTTGATCCTTGCGGACCTGGTATTTTTTTCATTTAAGATGAAGGATAGATTGGAGTACAAACCCTATGCTGAGGAGAAAACCAGAAGTTCATCATTGTGCCACCGACCTGACAGTTTTCTAGATCTTTTCCAACCCGACTTGTGAAGTCTAAGGCCAGAAAGCAGTCGAAAACACCGAAGAAGGTTCGCTCTGGGGTTCGATCTGGGCTTTGCCCTTGGCGAATGGAACGGACCCATTGTATCCCATTATTGCTTGCTGCCATCATGGGCAAACATTTCTTTCCTCCATCTTCACAACTACAAAGAGGACATCTGTGGGGACAAAACAAACATGGCGATGCAACACCGCCAATCTGCATATGATTGATGCCCCCCTTAAAAGTTACCCTGTGGTTAACTAGCGTAGCTATGGAAAATGGACCATTTAGTTCGGTTATTTGCCTGTTAAAATATATCAAAATAGTGTTTTTTCTATAGTTATGTTATGTTCTGTTGGTTTCGCAGAGAGTACCCGCAAACTTCACATGGATTTTGAGCAGGAAAAAAAATATCCCCGTCTTTCTGATTTATCGCTGATGTACGTTGATGTCAAGTTTCCAACAGTTGTGATTGCCCAAAGTTCAAAGGAACACACCCATTTAAATAGTTCTTTTAGATTATGTTCTAATCATTTCCCTAGTTGGGTTTATCTCAAAATTTGGACCCCCATTTCATACTATGATTTGGTGGGCATCATTTTCCCTATGAACATGGCCATGCATTGAGTGTCCCCCAGTGTGAGACAACCCTGGACAATAAAACCATTTAAAACTGTTGTTGATTTATATCCCATTCTATCCCATGATATCGTAGTTGGGCTACACCCCTGTCTTTCTTGGTCAACTCCCACCAGAATCCCTAGCCCTGGTTCGATGATCCAACATCCGAATGTTCGCTGGTGAAGTTTGATCTAAGCCAGTAAACCCAATATTGGTAAACCATCAATTTTACCACAAATAACTTTTGCAAAGCATCCCCAGCTGGAGGTTTCAAGAGGGTTGACCCTCTTGTACTTTAAATCATCTTTATCATACTTT
Source organism: Symbiodinium sp. clade C Y103 (assembly GCA_003297045.1). Classification (NCBI taxonomy): domain Eukaryota; class Dinophyceae; order Suessiales; family Symbiodiniaceae; genus Cladocopium; species Cladocopium sp. clade C. Next base: position 84,925 of record BGPT01001438.1, on the reverse strand, counting down.
ACCATATACTTGATCTACATAGTTATGTATCAAAATCCATGAAAATTACCATTCTTCATAGCTTAAACATGGTAATTTCTATAGCCAAACTGGTCGAAACTGGCTCCTCTCCCAGGAGGGTGAAGCCACTGAGATATCAGTGGCTGGCACTCTGCTGTCACCCCAGGAGTTGGAGGTGCCGCACGGTGGCCTGGGCTTGCCCCAAGGGCCATTTTAAGAGGATTATCATGCCAATATAGTATGATTGTAGAATTGGAGATATCATATTTAAGTATTGTTGATGTATAATATCATTAGATAGTTGGATATTATATATGTCATACCCAATGATATATCAATTGTCAATACATCAATATGTTTGTTCCGTATGATATCATCCCATATGAATCTTGGTACTACCCTTTGGTTATTTAACATAGTTAATGGAAGCCATGGCCCATAGAAATAGATGATAAACATGATGATTTACCTATTTTTTTTACTGGTGTTTGCCAAAGCTATGTTAAACAACCAGACGGTGTATTTGGGTGATTCACCATCACATAAAAGGGGCCCCCAATTTCAGACACATCCAGATGATTCTCGGTGGGCCAGGTGAGAATGCAGGCTCTGCAAGGGCAGATGCATCTTCAGGATCTGATCCAGGACAGAGACTCTCCTTCCTTGATCCAAGCTTCTGAGCGGCTATAACTGGGGGGATTCAACCAGCAAAAGTAGGGATCTGATTGTATGTAAAACCTCGTAGAAGCAAAATTAAAATAAACCAGTCATTTACTGATCAAAGATGGGGATTTAACCGTCAAAAACGGGCACGAGTTTGCCCAGAAATGGTGGATTTGCACCAACAACTGATATGTCAGACAATTTCCATGTGGAATTATTGAGGTCTGTCATCCTGTGGAATCGGGGCGGGGGTCTCCGGTTTTGGCGTTTGTTGGCAATTGATTGAACATCTCTGGTATCCCGCCTTCACAGCGGAATAGCCACTGTTTGTGTGTGTGTGCTTATCCACCAAAGGATGGTTTTGTAGCCATTGACCCATCTCCATTTCAAGGTTTCTTTGGGAATTTGTGCAGGCATTTGCTGGAGAGATAAGTGGTTATTTGGGGGGACTTGGGATCATACTGCAGGATATTATTTTGAGATATTTTGAGATATTTGGATTTCAACTTGGCCCAGATAAAGGCTCAGATGTAATTTCGAGACCCTAAAAAAGGTTGGAACCATCTGAACACAACTACCCAAATACTAGGGGATTCAGTACCAACAACAACCATTCAATGGCCATTTCAGGAACCTGAATTGGAGATCATTGGAGGTACCTACCAAATATAAGGTCTATGTAAGGTCTTTATAAGGGCTATGTACCAGTAAGGGCTATGTAAGGAGATATACCCCCGAAATTATGGCTCTTTATGGTACAGTAGCTCCAGTTTGGGAACCATGGAGTGGACATTGAACGATCCTAAATCCCCTCGGATGATGTCCATAATTTGTCCACGACTTTTGGGACTTTTGGCATCTGGTCATCTGGCGGATAAATCGAACTAGTTGGCAGGAGTACCACCAACGTGTCGACCAGGAGGAGAAGGTTCGAGACGAACCTGCAGCCAGGGTGATTGAAGTTTTTATTGAAGTGATGGTAAACAAGCAGCAACATCGCTAGAACAATCTCAATTTATTGGATACACTGTATATGGTATATATATATATTATATGTCATGATATTATATGATATTACCTGATTGTATAATATCCATTTGTACATTTCACAGTTTTGTAGATGATGTTTCTATTCTAATAATTTGCTTCCAAAATGCTGATTTTCCATGGCCAAATGTTGGATTACAAGGGGGTGTTTCAGACCCGATCTTATTTTAGTCCCAGACCTGGTTGAAGAGAAGATTTCCCGGACCCCCCCCCCCGTGCCATGGACACTTAGCGTTTATTTGGCGGATAGCTTACAAGACTTACCAGGCACTTCATTCCAAGAGCACTTACACACGCCTTGGCAACAAGGTANCCGTGCCATGGACACTTAGCGTTTATTTGGCGGATAGCTTACAAGACTTACCAGGCACTTCATTCCAAGAGCACTTACACACGCCTTGGCAACAAGGTAAAAATACATATAGACTTTTTTGGCTTGTAGTTTCTTTGTGGTGATGGTGAGTTGCGTCTTTGACAAAGAATTCCNAAATACATATAGACTTTTTTGGCTTGTAGTTTCTTTGTGGTGATGGTGAGTTGCGTCTTTGACAAAGAATTCCACCACAGGCTCTGCAATTTTGGACGTCTCACCTCAGCGCTCAGCAGCGGCAAAAAACATATTTGACAAGAAACTGGTAACTAGTGACTTTGCTGCGTCAAAAGGCATGATGTAGAGAAAACCAAGCAGCCTAAATGAAGACANAAAAAACATATTTGACAAGAAACTGGTAACTAGTGACTTTGCTGCGTCAAAAGGCATGATGTAGAGAAAACCAAGCAGCCTAAATGAAGACAAGACCAAACAGCATAACACGATCTGATATATATATATATATATCAAAAAACATCAAGCAGCAAAACATAGCAAAACATGAGGTAGGGAAGATTCAGCGGCTCAACATCATGAAGACAAGATCAAATAGCATAACACGATATAGAAGACATCAAGCAGCTTGACATGAGGTAGAGAGGGTGAAGCAGCATAGCATGAAGTGNATAGCATAACACGATATAGAAGACATCAAGCAGCTTGACATGAGGTAGAGAGGGTGAAGCAGCATAGCATGAAGTGGATAAGACAGAGCAGCGTAGCATCTTGATGACAAGAACAAGCCTAGCATGATGTAGGAAAAAATAGAGCAGCAGAATATGACATATGGAAGGCCAAGGAGCGTAGCGTGAGGTAGAGAAGGTCAAGCAGCGTAGTATCATGAA